>JAOBRD020224487.1:0-42910 GCA_027575215.2 Hydrozoanthus sils | reverse complement strand
AAGCCTCAAAAAACACAACAGTTTCAGTTAATAACTTTCATCCTTCTTCGATCAGTCACTAAACGCCTCACCTGCCTATTCCAGCTAGTCAAGACTCTTCCTCGTTAGCATTTTTATCTTTTCCACTCCAACTTTTATTTTCTGGACAAAAGTTTCTTTTTATTCAACGGTAAAAGTAGTTTCAAAAGGATAAGTCATGCATGATTTCAAAAGTCAGGTCTACAAATGTACAAATTAATTGGACTTTTAGTTCAGATTGGAAACTAGAACTGCATTACCTTTCATATATAGTATTTAATATTTGTTTATAGCTTCCTGTATAACACTTGAAACTCTATTAAGAAACAGATCGTTTTAAAAAATTTGTTTCGCTTTATTGTTTTTAAATGAAAATGACACATTTATTTTAGCACCAATCGTGTTAGTACCGCGACCTAAGACGTAAATTTCCAACTTGTACCCGAAAAGAATTCTTGAAACAAAAGTCTATTGCTACTTTATTTTTTTAAAAACATTGAAATTTAGCAAATACTGCTGGGTTTTTTTCGTTAAAATATATATTAGCATGAAAAAATTCACCGACAAAAAATTAATTACAGATTGCTTTGTTATGTTTTAAAAGGATGGACTGCTTAATTTTATGTTGCAGCTTCCGCTGAAGGACGACACTCTTGGTTCAATTACCTATGGTGATCCACTGAAAAAGGGTGTTTAATTTACACAAAACATTTCTTTGCAAAATGTTAGTGAACTATCGAGAGAGATTAGCTTTTCTTTTTTTTGACTTGCTTCTTTTCAAATCCAAGAGCTAAATTGATTTTAAAAAAGGTTTAAACTTTTTTTCGTTACATGTAGTTTACACCAATGGGCAAAATGACTTTGAAGAAAACTAGAAATAGCGAGAAACTAAAAAGGTGCGGATTTTAATTAATATTTAAAAAATATCTCTCCGAACCAATTAGATTCAGAACCGAAAAGTAACCTAATAGACAAAACAGAGTTCCCTGGTCACAAGTTCGTATGGCGTGAAATTGCTATTGTACTTCCAAGGCTTTGTGTCATAGCTCTAAAAAAACACAACTAACACAAAAACACAACTGGATCCTAAACAACGCTTTGAAGAATATTTTTGAGTGGAAAGTATGTTTATCATCTAAACTGATGAAAATTATTCTTACCAAAAAGCTGTAATGATGAAAATCATTGCTTAAGAGCAAACTGATGGCGTTTTGTTGAACACTCACTGGCAACATCTGACAAAGATGGTTTCCGGCTACATCCACACTCAGGCCGTAGTTGAAGGACAAACAGGAATTCTCTTTCATGCAAAGGTGTCCGCAGTGTAGGACATCATTCACCAGTAATAATTCTGTACTCGAAGGTACGGATAATTGTTGGAAGAGGTTGGATTCGAAATAAAACTCTCTTACCTCTGTTGGTGTCTTACTGCCACAGGCAGTTTCATAGACTCCAGCCATGAACAAGGAGAGAAAGACTTTGAGTTTGGTTGCCAACATTATCCCTAGATAACGAATATCTTGACGTCTTCTTTTTCAATTTTGTGGGTTACCTACACTGACATGGTTGAGTTAGTTCAAATGGGGAAGGTTCAGTCTCAATTTACCGCATTAGTGGTGCAAAAAAGAGAGTTTTTACGGACAGCAGGATTAGCTCCGCCCCCTTTTGTAAAAACAGGTTTGTGAACCGGTTTTTCGGGTTATCACGCCAACCGTCATTGTTTTCCCGCCCATATTTCCACCTAATCATTATTCAACTCACTTATGAGGTAGCCATAGTCAATCAAGATAAGACTGTAAGCTGGTTTAATTTTTAAGGATTATACACCGTACAATTCCGAAAATAACGGCCCCGGTCTTATATTTATACCAACAATTATTTTTATTGTATAAATTGTATATTAAACAAATAAAATAATAAAGGGTAGTTTTGTATTTGCATATTTCATTGAACTGATCTGTAAACCAAATGAAGCTGGTTTTTAGTGACAGGTAGCCCATGCTTCCGTCACGATACTTGAATTTTCAAAACCAAATGTATGGAAAATTTGAATTTTGTATTTTTTATGCTCCAAATGTAATAAAATCGTTCATTCTGAATTCTATTTATTAGTAATCGTAACTGTTTACATTTGTGTTGCTTTTTAGGGGAATAGAAGAGCTTTCTGAGGCACAGCGTGAAAAAGTGAGATGGCTTAACTGATTTTAGTTAAAAAGTTATATAATATCAGTTCTCCAGGTCGAAAAACGAGTTCTATATCTGATAACTTGAGAAGCGAATCCCAAATACAAAAAATTGTTGTTTAAGATGCTGTTGTCTTCATACGAAAAATGAAGTGAAATCTCTCAGTGTGGTTATTGTAGCAGAGAAGTTGAAAACCTTGAAAGCTAAATATTTTGTAAAAGGACAATCCCAAAGTTTTAGTAAGCGACAGGAGCCCATGACATTTCACAAGACAACGTTTTCACTGGGAAGCAACCAATATGCGTGGTGAGTGTTGTGACTGCAGTGGAGGATAACGCCACGCTTACGATGGATCTTAGAAAGAGCCTTTAAAACTTTGAAAACTACGATATTCGTTTCCTCAGAGTGTTTGTTGAAGGAAATCAAGTTCCGCAGAAACCATTGCAGCTTAAGTATACACTGCAGCTTGACAGCTTTCTTGGCCGAGAGTTCATCCAGGACTACCCTCTGTTCCACCGTACAGGCACCTTACTCGGTGATCATGGCAATCACATCTCGCAAGATGATTATTCACCAAAGCGCAGGGCTCGAAATTAACTCAATTTCAAGAAACCAGCCGGCTAACAGAGTTAAAATTTGGTAGCCTGAGTATTCAAGTGCATGTCTTAGTAAGCAAATTATCCCCCGAAGTGGAGGTGACTAGTTATGGATATCTACCAAGACGCGAAGCGGTGAGGTAAATATCTGTCGCTAGGCACCGATATCGAGGGGGATAATTGTTTTAGTATATGCCAAATCAGTCGAATAACTTCAGGTGAGAGTTGGTAAATGTCAAGTTTGAACTAAATTTATCAATTCAATATTTTCAAACGCAAGTAAGAAAAGCCCGCGCTCACTTTAATCGTTGTACTTTTTCTTGAAAATTAAGGGGTAAAACAACTTTCATCAAACTTGTGAATACATACATCCCAAATTTAGTGGCACTTTTTTGTGTTTAAAGGGAATGGCTGAATCGTTTACTTCGTGAATTTCCTCTTCCGAGATAGTCGCGAAACAAGTCGCCATGATTTCGACAGCTTTCTCAAAACAGTAAATATCCTTGGATATTTACTGTTTCAGGAACCAATCAGAGCGCGCGAAAAAAGCTATTCACTGATTTGGTATGTACTAATAGTAATTATTTGCACAAGAAAACAAACAAGTTTCATTCTTTTATCACATTGTTTATCGTTTTATTATATAATAACATTAACTAATTAATCAATTGCAAAGGTTCTACACCATCTTGTATCTTGTACGTACGCGTAAACTCGAACGGGGAAAGCTTCAACCTCAAAAAACATGAAAATCTAAGAACTGAGTTTCAGTTTGCTTGTTCTTGCACAGACAGTAGTCTTTATGGTTTTGGAGAATTTGATGCATAGATTGATTGTTACGGATTACTCCAGGAACGTACGCGTCCTGTTTGACTATTTAAGTTAGGATCAATAGAGTTCAACTGAACAGATGATTGAACAAGGTAATTTTGTCAGCAACAGTTTTAGGGTGTCTTCCCATCTGGTCGACGTCTATCACCCAAGTTCTTTCATTATTAACGTTGACCTGAAGAAAACCAGGCAGTCATTGCATGGGTGGAATTTAATTCTACAAAGGACCAAACTGGGGAGCTATTTTTAATTCCTATGCACGAGCTTTAATAGCTACGCATGGCTTCTATTTCAAATAATAAATTCATTTACATGTTATGAAACCTGTATATAAAACTAACCCCTGCGTTTTTAAGTTTCTGTAAGCTGCTCTGATTGAGGGCTAACAATTGAAACGTCAGCACCCTAAATCTTCCGACGGCAAAGATTTATAACTGTCAACCTTAAAGTTGATCTAACCGTTTCTTGTATTTACTCGCCGAGACATTTGACGTCTTTTCAAAAACTTGTTCCCAGAATCCACAACAAATGCGTTCTTTTAAAAGGAAGTGTTGCAGTGGACCAGTTTAAAGGGCGTAGCCAGGAGAGGAGGGGGAGGGGGGCACCCCAGAACCTCCCGGGCTACGCCCCTTGTTTATTGACCCTGTTGGTACTTATTAACCGGTCCGTCGGTAGTTATACTTTGTTATTTCACCGAACAAAGATGGCTAGTACATCAGCAGCTCCAACGTCACCTGTAGTGGGAACAATTAAGAATGCTTACTTAGTTACTATATAGTGTGCAGTAGAAGTGCTTTCTGTTAAATCTACATTACAGTATCAAGCCTGTAAAAGGAATGGGCTGCATGTTTTGTTTTCGGGGTCGCCATTTTCCACCACATGCGCAGTTTCATGCAGTGTTTTAACGTGTGAATTGAAATTCAACATGGCGGAAAAGAAATTGAGGCCGGCAAAGCATAAGTTCCGAACACATTTTAGAGACTTTTAACATCGACACTTTGAAATCACGACTTTCTTTATGTTTAGTTTTACGAAATGTGTTTGTGAGCAGTGTGTTAAAGGCTCAGTGTGGAAGGTTGAAAGGGATGACATGCAATCAACAGAAAACAAAAAAAGCCAGATACTGTTTAGAGTTAACAGGTTCTAACTTTTGATATCAGTAAAACTAACTACTTTACAAGTTTCTGGATCCCTTGAAGATATCCGATGAGATCTCGAGAGCTCATGGCAACTCGCGTGTGTGATTTGTGTCCGAGTCAATAACATTTGCACACCGCATCAATTCGGATTGCAGGTGTCAACAGCTGAGTGAATCGGTGATGGGTTAAAAATGCTTTGAATAGGACATTTTGGAAAAGGGCAGCTTGATAAATATATCCTTACTTCTCAGAAGGGAAATTTTACAAAAGCGGGAAGAGTAAGGCTACTGCGTGGCCTTTTGTTGGTATAACTTTCATTATTATCAGCATTATTACTATTAATGTAAATGTAATTGTTGTTAGTCATTCTTAATTGCCATTGTCATTGCCGTTGTAATTGTCATGGTCACGGTCATGGTCACTGTCACCGTCACGGTCATGGTCACGGTTACGGTCACGGTCACAGTCACCACGGGCAATGGTCACGGTTACGGTCATGGTCACGGTCATGGTCACTGCCACTGTTATTGCGACAATGGTCACGGTCATGGTCACTACCACTGTCATTGCAATTGTTATTGTACAACCGTGATGAGACCTAAGCGTAGATAGATCTAAGCAAACGGATGGTATACAGTGTGCACCTATTAACTAAGAGGTGCATTCTATAAAATTACCAAGTATTCCATCTGGTGTGGAAGAATGTTTCAGACAGCATCGCGCTTCATTTGCTTTTTTTTCCAACGCATGAACCTCAAGATATTTCTCGGTCTCAAAGTGAGGAATTGATCAAAATTTAAAAATCTAACTGAAGCGAATAGCCGTTTTTGTAGCGTTAAAGCGTTGGATTGTATGTTGAATAACAACTTCCACTCTCCTGCAGTCCCTCAGTTTGTGAGTTTGTATGTATATCCGAGGTTTAATGGGTCAAGACGAAAACGTGCATAAACAAAAGTAAAAACTGAAAGTGAAGCATTTTGGCAGACTTGATAAAACGATTGTGTTTTATTTGACAAAACTGTCATATTCTTCACAAAATAAATCAAACGAAAACCTCGGGAAAGCACTAGTTTTACACAGTAGTGACGCGTTTCTGGTAGTGGCCAGTGTTGTTAGTATTTTTGCTATTGTTACTGTTGTTGTTAACGATATCATCGTAATAACTATAGATTCAACTTACTGTGTACGTTCCAGTTAGTGTACGTTGCTTTTTTGCTGTAGAGGATTGGAACTCTTGGAAAACGGTTTTCCCAAGAACAGTCTGCAATCATAACTCCAAACCAACCTGAATCGTATGCGCATCCGCCATGATTCCTGTTGATATAGAAATCGCGACATGCAGATACTGTACAATAACCAAAAATTACAAAAAAAGCCTGTGGTTCACTATTGAGATCAGTCCAGGGTGATTCCAATAAACGACTTGAGGTAAACCAGTCAAGAATGGTTGACTTTGAGGCGTTGAATTTTATCACCATTTGCTGGCTTCCATCTTTGTAGAGCACAACCCGAACCTGATGAACAGATTTTGTTGTTAGTGTTACCCGACTTAACGGTTTATGTTTTACTATGACTAAATGTTTTCCGCATTGTATGAGAGAAAAATAGAGACTATACAAAATGAATGAAAAGATAAAGAAAGAAAAGTTGAACAAAGACGGGAGAGAAGCTTGAACAAGAAAAGCCAGGACTTTGATTTGGTTTGGATACACCGAGCTTAGCCATGCAGAGAAGGCCAGCTCAACGGGTTCGTATTCTGTAACGAAAGATAATTGTTTGCCTTTTAACTCACAATCTTACAATTTACAATCTTACAATCATGCATACCAGTTCAGGTTTAAAGATTGGCCAGTTCTTAGGAGTTGCAATGCGGTTCTTGTAATGATCTTTGAAAGTCTTCGTTAAATCAAGTGCTGCAGATTTGTCCTCGTTCCTGGTAGCTGAAGCATTCCAAACTGTTGCCGTGCGATTTTTCACTCCAGTCACCGCTTTGAATACCAAACTCCAGCCTGATGAAGGGCGATGGAGATAATTTAAACAAAAATGGAAGATGCTAGTTGGAGTAATAATACAAAGTGATGCGACACGTAAATGTTTCTATATAGTTTTACCCCCGCCATCAGAAGATTGGTCGCAGAACACGTCCAGTTCTCCCAGTCCGTAAGGATTTATTCTGTGGATTCCTGTTCTACGGTTCATCGCACGGTACAAATCTTTACAGGAGTTTATACCTGTTGGTAGAGTAATTTTCTGTATACAGTGAGTTTATATAGGCCATATAGTTCAATTTCGTTTGGTGGCAACGGCTGCAGTGGTTTCAATGCCTGATATTGCCAAAGCGATTAGTACGCTTCTATTTTCCCTTAGTTATAGTTTTGTTTCCGTTCCTTCTTTCTCTAAGAGCATGAGAAAACAAACATCAAAAACCATAGCAAACCTAATTGAGAAATGCAAAAAGCGGCGGCTGTCTGGGCTAAAGCTAAGGTATGCACGAACAACAGTCTTCCTCCGTTTTAACACGGCGTCGAAACTCAAGTGTACGACATCCACTTCTGAGAAATTGCCTAACTGCTGCATTTGTAACACAGTAGAAGAGTTGAAACTAAAAAGAAATGACAAGAAAGGGTTCTTTTCAGTCCAGAACCGAAGCAGTTGAATTATTAATTTGTTTTGGTAATTTTTTTTATGAATATCACTTTATTCTTTTACATAAACTTTAAATCTTCTCTCACCGATCTCACATTTTGCTCCTTCAAAACCCGGCCGACAGGCGCATGCGTAGATGTTTCGTTTAACATGGATGCAGGTGCCGCCATTTTGGCAATGATAATTGTCGCAGCGGTTCTGAAACGAAACAATAATGATAATTACTTAAACTTCAAGCCCATAAATATTCCTAATATTGCTACCCAATTTTGAAACCCCCATATTGGACATGTAGACTAATTTGATGCTAGTGTTGGTTTTTTACCTCTAAACTCGATTTAGCTTACGCTATTTATAGACAGCTGTGTTACTTTAGAACTTTTTTTAAGAAATATTTTGTATGTTCGCGAAAAAAAAAAGACTACATGCCTAGCAAGGACTAATTAGTTTTTTTGGTTGATGTTGTTATTGTTTGTTCTAACCTTGGCCCCATTGAACAAGCAATGATTTTTCTAAAAAGACGTCTGAAAGCGTTTTTATTATACCCGTTAAACTAAGCACTCTGCCACTCGTTCGAGTATCCTTCTCAAAACAATACTGATCTTCATTTGAAACACTCAAGTCCGACACCTTTGAATATTTTTGTTTAGCTTTACGTAATTTGGTTCTATAGTCACGGTGACACGAAAGGTGAAATGTCATAATGTTAGGTCAGCAGAATCTGTTTTCGGATAAATATACTTTCCGCTTTAACCAGAAAATATAAAAAAATAAGTTTTAGTAATTAGAGGTCTATAACGAATTGAAATTGAACTGCATGTTTGAGAACGAAACTAGACTCATTCTGTTGCGATCAGATTGCGAATACTTCGAACAACTAATATGCGCAAAAAATATGAAAGTATATTACAAGCATCGAGCGATCGCCGCCCAAGTAGAAGCAGCAAAATATTCCTGCCTTCTTGTTTATTCTTATAGACTCTAGTTTAACAGCATGCAGCTCCATACAAATAAAAAAGGTAAATTGGTCGTGACACGAACACATACAGCTACTTACACAAGTATAGATGAAATGAAAAACACAAATAGATAAATCTCGTTAAACGCAAGGCCTGATTCTTGAGGATGAGACAATTTCGTTTTATCAGTTTGTACAGAACAAGGTTAGTAACTATATTTCTTTCTATTTAGCGATATGTAATGAACCGAAATATACAATCCAAGAACAACTCGAGGTTCTTAAGCCTGAGCAACAAAAATAACAACAATGTCAGTCAGTAATAACAAATCGTTTTTTCGAATTGATTGAGCTTCAATTTTTTTCATTAGCATTTTTATTGTTTTCATTCCAGCTTTTATTTGATCAATGGGAAATAACTATCAACTACGATAAGTTAAGAATTCAAAAGTAAAGTTATTGAAACGTATAAATGAAATAAAATTTTGTTGAGGTTCGAAAATAGAAGCTTCAGCAACTTTAGCTAAAGAAAACTTCACAACGAAACCTTCACAATAACTGATGCCGACTAATATAATACTAATTAATGAAACATGGTTTTCGTGCCGAGTTAATGTTTTAAACTAATAGTGAAACATCTTCTTGTTTCGCAACCAGCAAAATTAATTTTTAAAATTGCGCAAAGTCACTATATACAACTGTTTTATTTCGTTAAGATATGATATCAACTTGATACTACTAAAATAACGTTCTTCTTTTTGAAGATTTTTTCTCCTTCTCTAGCTGTCCCTAGTTTCATTTCGTGTGGAAAATAAACCTTCTTGAGCCATATTGCACACGATGAAAGTTTTTTTGTTGAGTGATAAAAAGTACCTTGGTTTTTCCTACAACCAAAATGTTAAAAGGAAAGATGATTATTGGTAAAATGTTGGTTACTTAACAATAGAGATTGGTTTTTCGTTTGCTTGCTTCGCAAACTTTTCATCAAACCGAAAAACTCAACTTGATTTTAAATCAAACAAGGTAATTTTTTTAAAATGAATAACTAGAATATGACAGATTTGAACAACTGTCTACGAAATTAGTTCACACAGTAAAACGAATACATTCAGGAGAAAAATTTATAGAAACTTACAAGTACTGAATCAAAGAATTATGCTAAACACTCCTTTATATATTGAGAAAAGTACATATATCGTGTATATCTTACCGAGAAGCTATAGTGATGAAAATCATTGCTTAAGACCAAACTGGTGGCGTTTTGTTGGGTATTCATTGCCAGCAGCTGACAAAGATGGTTTCCGGCTATATTCACACTCAGGCCATAGTTGAAGGACAAACAGGAATTCTCTTTCATGCAGAGGTGTCCGCAGTGTAGAACATCATTTACCAGAAATGAGTCTGTGCTTGCAGTCACAGATAATTTGTGAAAGAGGTGGGATTCAAAATAAAAACCCTTTGCCTCTGTTGGTGCATTACGACACGAACTTTCATCAACTCCAGCCAAAAGCAGGGTTAGTAAGGAGAGAAAAAAATTGAATTTTGTTGGCATTATTATTGCTAGATACTGAATATCTTAAGATTTTCCGTTTTGAGATGTTGGCTGTGCACGCTAGTATAGTTCGGTTACTATTAAGAATAGAAAATTCCCGAAATTAACATTTCAATTATCCGAGCTTCGCTTGGTGCTAAGCTAATTATAACTGGTCGGCAGTCCGTATGTAAATGATTTGTTATTTGTTTTGGAAACTTTTCTAATAGAAATCTTTTTTGATGAGATTTTAATTTCCGTTTTCACTTCAACTTTAGTTAAAGATTCTTAAGTTGTACGATTCTTTTGTAAAACTTATAAAAAAACTGGGACGGATCCAGGATGTTGGTAGTCTACGCATAGCCGCTTAATTTTGAGCAGTTAGATCGGCCGAGCGGAGATCGAGACTGGCCCCTGTACGCAGGCTGGGGGTCCTGGGACATGTTCCACGGAAAATTTTTTGAAAATTAGAGCTTCGAAAAACGCATTTTCAGACGTTTCTGGCGGGCACTTTTTTTGGTCTAGCATTTTTCTGTGTAAAATCATATATATTTTGTACAAATATTCTCCGCTGTTGTGAGTTAGAGATTGGTTCCAAAAGTAGTAATCGTTGTGGGTTTCGCTGAACAAATCTGTGAACCCACAACTTGTCCGTAATGAATACTTTACTAGTTTACTGTATTACCAAACAAAGCTATGAAATTATTTGATTTGTTAAGATATTTTAAAATATGGATATTTTAAGACATTGGCCTTTGATCGTATACAATGACCGGAAACAAATGCTTTTATGAACTGTTTTTCTATTTTCATTACGCAGCTATAAAAGAATATTGTTTCTAAAACTGAAGAAAAAAAAGTAATAAAGAACGCTCGAACCCAAGCCCCCTCCCCCTTCCTACCCCTCGATCTGCGGTCAGCGTCTGCTTTATACTTACGGTAGACCTTCCCGTACGAAATCAGTATCAGTTCTAACTGATCCAATCCTGAACGGAGTTTCAGCTAACTACAAACCCCGACATTACCTTAAAGTTTGAATAATCCTTTGTAGTGAAAAGGTTTAAAGTCGAGTTTTATACTAAAGATACAAGCGCAGCGCTCTTTGAAAAAAATTAGCGACAGTTAACCTGTTCGGCTTTCAGTCTGGTCACAGTTGGGGAGGAGAACTGGGGACGATAAAACGGAACGAAAAAGCGCAAGTCTGAGTGAATTTTGTGTTGGTTGTCAAGAAGAAAGAAATTTCACTATCTACTCAGTCGCATGGTTTGTTGCCAGCTGCGTAACTTGTCTTTGATCATCTTTGCAACTGATGAAGATTGGAGCTTAAATAATTATAAACAAAATCTCTTGCCCACTTACAGGAAGAAGAAAATGAGAAAGAGCAAATTGAAGAAACCAGAAGAAAGTTTTTTCAAGAATACGATGATGGTAAGTCTTTGCATTAGATTTTATATGTCAGTTTGCTATGTCAACTGACAAAGACGAAAAGCAAGAGGCACAACATATAGCCTGACTTGCTATTATTCCGAATTTAATGTTGTGGTTTTAAGACTTAATTTGGATCAACAGACAATATATACAAACCGCAACTACAATTATAACATTGCGGTCGCGTTGAATAGATGTGTGCTTAGATATTTTAGGTCTACGCTTTCATTATTTAACTCATACTGACCAACAGTAATAATCCAGCCAACAACCGATGAAAGAAGTATAGTTAGCCATTCCGCTCGAGTTTTCTCCTTACTGGTCAAACCGGAACTGATAACTTGAAAATCCCCGAAATCGCACAGGTCTTCCATGTTTTATATGTACACTGTGTGAGGTCAAACGAAGCTCTGATAAACATGACAATTGAAACGCATAATTGGCTTAAAGGAAAAAGTGTAAAAACATTTGGAGTGCAAGAGTGGTATAATTGACAACAATGAATTTTGCCCTCTCGGTCGCAATGCAACTAAACTTTTTCACCATCTCATTGTGCCCTCCCCCCTTCCCCCTTAGAATCTCTAACCCAATCACACCTCTTATACACATAAATATATACTCTTAAGCTTGATATACCCTTGTATGGTGACCTCCAAGTTGGAAATGCCTGGGGGGGGGGAGATAGGACTCCCTTGAAAAGTGAGTAGGGGTGCTCAAAAGACCTTTTAGGTAAGAAAATGAGACCCAATAATGCGTACCTTTTATGGCCTCTGACTGACTCCATACTTTTTAGGGTCAGATTTTTCATCTTGAAAAATATAAAAGTTCATACAAGAATTTAAGGGCTGGAAACATAATTTGAGAATATATAAGAATATATAAGCTTGAAAAACTTGTGGTCATACCTTTTCAGGGTATGAAATTAGCCTCTCCATTAATTTTTGCATGTACCTTTTAGGGTCATTTTAAACAGTTTTGTCTGTTTCCCCTCCATTATAAACTTGTGAGTTTTTGTTTGGCGCTCCAATATATATATATGACCTTTATAGAAGGCTCTGCTTGTGCAGGTATCTACATGTATAATGATCATCCATATGTACAAGATTTCACATATTTTTATCACTAGCAACTTTTAGACTCCATTTTTTCACCACACAATGTTAATTCCATGAAATGATAGAGGGTGTAATTAATAAACTATTTGTGTGCAAAACCTGATAAATATTTTATTAAGTAATTCTCAATTAATTCATATGAGTTGCATTTTGCCATTCAATGCCTTTCAGAGCAAGACAAAAAATAAAATGTTAATTAATTATATTTAAACAGTAAAACTTGCCAGTGTATACATAGACCCCCTTGGATTCATGTTGTTACATTTGAATTTAGATTTATTTAATATTTTCTTTTTTTCTGTTCTCATACCATGCATGTTACAAGGAGTATTAAGTTACATTTAAGTATTAATAATTACCATGCTGCATCAATCAATCTACATGCAGCTAAAACAAGTGGCAGTAGTATAACTCTTAGTTAAGTTCTTGCAAACCTAGGGGGCACATGATCATGTAACTATGCAGCACAACACCATTATATTATTTATTATAAATTTATATTACATTGTATTATTATTAATATTATTATTAGTATTGTACATGTGTTGGGTGCTGTATATTTGGCTTTTTGAGAAAATTATTTAGTGAACATGAATTGAGGTACAGTGCACAGTAATGAGTGGCTTAAATATTGCCCAATGCAAGTGGTATTATTATATTATTAATGTTTATTATTGTTTTTATATTATAATGGTGAGAAAATTGCCACATAGTCAAGCCTGACAATTTTTATTAGCTTGGACTTATGATCAAGTTACTCAAATCTGACTGGTTATATTAATTTGTTGATGTATTTTACATCATTGATGACATTTTAACTAAAAAATAAGGCCACAGTTCTTTTTAATCTTTAGGTTTACAGATTTCTTATATGATGAGGAGAGGAGGAGAAAATAAAATTAAAATTTACAATTCTTTTTATTTAATTTGTTTTGTTTTGTTTTAGTTTTATAACATTTTTGACTCAAGGAGTCACAGGAGAACAGGAAGTAGGACTCGAGGCTCCGTTCCAGGCCTACCATCTAGGACTTGCCTGCCATCTGGGTTTTAACACCCTTATTCAAAAAGATGTGAATTTTAGGCAGGATTGAAAAAAATTACTTCATTAATCTTGGATGTTGTTATTTGAAATCCAGAAATATTTTATTAAAACTACATTATTCTAGTATTTTGGCAAAAGGCTCGTTGACAATATATCTACATATCTTATTATAACCAATGTCAAAGCATGTGATAGAATACAAAAGCAAACTTGGTAGGGTTTGCAAGACTCATATTTTTTGAGAACAGGAACCACGTACTTGCCAAAATTTTATGTAACTTATGACAAGCAAATCTATGAAAAGGAAGGTTGATACAAGAGTAAGATGGAAGTATTAAAAAAATATAATTTCTCTTTTAATTTTAGAATTAAAAAAATAGGTTTGGAATAAAATTGGGTTGAAGGGGAAATGATTCAAAATATGAGTGACAATCAAAATTTCTTAAATTTCAAATTTGGGAAATCTAGGTGCGGCCGGATCCATGCATATGAACCCAAAGGATAAAATACTGTGGCCCAAGTGAATTCGATCATGGCTGTAAGAATGACCCAATCGGAAAATTTTGTATATATTGCACTTTAATTATTGTCAAATCAAACCAATAACTTCCTCCTCCAAATTCTCTCTCGAAGTTCTTTAAAATTTTAAAATTTTGTGGTACATATATATGTTTTTCAAATCATCTAAGTACTCTGAATTCTCCAATAATAGTATATGAACTATTAGTTATTTTTGACTAAATTTCCACTCTATATGGGCCTTACTTGGGACTGTACTTTTATTAATTTCTGGGTTTCAGAAGGCAATCATCTCCACTGCAGGTTTTCAGACTATTAATATTCTTCTTCTGGGACACAATGCTCAGTAGTTACATTCGTCGATCCTCATTTTTGACAAGAAGCAACATCCATCTCCAAGAAAAAAAGTTATTTCATACTTTTTTTTAAATTAATATTAGGTTTATTTTACAAACTTTCCACCCAATACTTACTATTCCATTCTATACTAATATTAATTTTGAAAGATTTTTCCACCCGGTACCACCATTCTGCCCTATACTATTATTAGGGACTTCAGAGGAAATTATAATTAATTAAATGTTTTCCCGGTTTAGGTGAAAAAGTTCAGGAGTTCCACAATGATGATTTAAGTCGCCTTAGAATTGATGATATCTGGATTCAATGTTTTCTAAGAGCAAGAGACAACAATGTTGATCAAGCCGTGGACGCATTGGTGAGTAGATGCTTTATGTTTATAATAGGCCAGGTAAATTGACAGGCAGAGAAATAATCAGACAAATGTAATAAAGTTTAGGTGTTCATAGTGATAGCTGAACATTAATTAGAATATAGTTGAAATAGTTTTATGGTAAATAATTTAAGTAATTATAGATCTAGGTCTTATTTATAAATTTGATTAGTGGCAGCAATTTTTTGTTTATGCTTACTGCACCAACAAAAACATTTAAGCCATCACAACTTTTAATTGGCTTTCATTAATTAGCCTTAAAGTTACTCTAAGAAGTGGACTTAATTTTTTTATCCTAACAAGATTGTTGATCCCTGTTTAATGTTACTGTGTGTTATAAGTAATAATTTAAAAGTAGAAATAAAGATTGTCAGCACTGTAGACACTTAAATAATGTGATGTTAACCTGGTTGGATCACTCTTTGCCTCACATGCATTGCGCATTGGGGGGAGGGGGGGAAGGACCCAGGAAAAAGGTAGGGTGAAGCAGGATGTTGAAGAGCAGCATGTGGGATATATCAAAGGGTGGGAGTTAAGAAATGTTGCTTTGGAGGACAAGTCCTATCACTTCCTATCGGTCATTCTCGTCATTTACTTTTCAATTTTTATGTAATACTGTATTAATGTTTCCTTTTTTGTAAAAAATGGCAAAAAAGAAAAATTAATGAAAAAAAATGACAATAAAAGAAGTCACAGAAAGGAAACAGCTATTACTAACATAGAAAAAGACTTTGGTAGGAGCAGGAACAGTGGAAACGATTTAACTTATTGGAACCACAGAATTAGAAGCAAAAGGAAGAGTGCACTAGGAGTCCTCGTTATAGAGTCTAGCACAATAAGTAGAAAATTTTGGAAGGTTCTAGTGAAAGTTCGTTAAAGTGCAAATAATCTTTGTCAAGAGTTTTTACCCAGTCTAAACCAAAGCCAATATCTACAGCTAAGCTAGTTATCACTGGGTTCCACTAAAATGTGATTTCACAGCCATTCCATTTCTTTGCTTTTTTTTGGGGGGGAGGGGGGGGTGGTTCTTTTGTTGTCATTTAGGGGATGCTTATCTAAGGGAGGGTGCCAATTCGAATTTTTTTCAGTATCTGTACTTGCCAACCTCTTTTCCAACACTTGGCAAAAATATTTCTAATTGGTTTATGTCTCTCTGTATGTATTGCACTATTTTCCTGTTGCATATACAGAAGCAACAATTTGTATTTGTTGATTGCTTGTTCTGTTTACAAGGGTTTCAAAAATATTCAGTGTTAACAGTTTCGAATAGTGAATAAATTTTGTGTTTTATAATGTTGTATATTGCAGATTGAATGTTTAAAGTGGAGAAAAACGTTTGGAGTGAATGGTGAGGATTTGTACTGGTATTGTAATAAAATAATTATCAATACATCAAAATAACAATTGGCTATGACATCGAGTTAAATATAATTATTAGGCTGAATGATTTCTCGCACTGTGATTGGTCAATTTGAGGTCTGTAAGTTGCCGTACGGACTTTTCTGGCCCTTGCTAACTTTGTTTACATTCAACTAAAACCAACAACAATTTTTAATGTCTGAGCAGATTCCTGTTTTTTTGTTTTTCTTCTCGAAGAGGACGAATTTGATTTACCATGCTTTGAGATAAAGTATGCCGAAATTTTTACTACTGAAGTTATTCAGCGGGAACGAGAAGAAGACTCGAGCCAGGAATTTGACAACTTTATTTCAAGTAAAAAAAATCTAATAACTCTGGAAGTTCGAGAAATTTTGTCTAGAGAAAATTGAAAACTTAGTGCCTGCTCATTCGCCGTTTGTTTCTTTTATTTTTCAAATAAATCCGGAAGAAAGGTGGTGTGGCTATTTATTGTTTTTGACACAATTTGTGCTTTACAGTTACTTGTCGTGCAACTTCTGATATACAATATGAGCAGGAAAGTTCTTAATCAGCAGTGCATGGTTAAACCAAACCTAGTTATTTTGAGCAAACTTTAGGTATATAGTTTTTAAAAAAACTATTGAATGCGTTGGTAATATAAACTCGAAGTATTATATGATAAATAAATGATAAATAAATTATCGATTCGTTTTTCAAATTTTATTATATAGGTATTAATATTGTGAATAAAGACGTGTTAAAACGCATCGAGTGCTCAAGATTCCGTACAATTTTTTTTTCACATTAACTAACAATTATTCCAGATATGAGATGGTAAATCATCCGGCATATTAAACAAGCTAAGCGCGGCTTGAATAATTGTTTTATTAGACTCGATGAGCTTTCTGAAACCATTGAAACTGGAAAATTATATATGATTTGTCTGTCTACTGCATAAATGTTTCCATATAAGGTCATTCATGAGTATACAAGCCAATCAGAACATTAGAAATGTAATATTTGAATTGAAATTTATATGTCGGTATAGTTTACTGTACAAGTCCCACTAATAGTGCTTTAGTAAAGCTGAGACGTCTTACTGTGGAAAAGGCGAGGTTCCAAACCCCATGCAAGTCAAATAGGTTAGCTGCAAATACAGCAAGACTTGACATTTTGTTTGCAACCTGAAATTGTCCTGGGAAGGTGTAGTCTAGTGTTTGAACTTGGCGTACTCATCTCTTTGATTAACCTGCAGACCTTACAGAGAGACTGATTGACCGCAGATTGCTCGAAGCTGGGTTTCTTTTCCCACATAACCAAGACAGGGAAGGAAATACCATAGGTATGTGCATGGTATCAAATCGTGGTCCAGCTGTTGGAAACAAGTGCTTTATTATATTTTTTGCAGTTTCTTAAAAAGGCTCTTTAAAGTAATTTAAGATCATATTAGAATTACAGAAATGAATAAAAAATAGGGGTTAACTGTTATATGCGAGTTTTTATTTGCATGTTTTGCCTCATTAGCATAAGCATTCTTCCTTCTAATTCAGCTACAGAAATAAATCTTCTGAATAATGAAATGTTTCAGCAGAGCAAATTTTCACTGAAAATATGAGATATGCTGAGTAATCTTTCCGAGATATGGTTTTAAAAGTTAGAAATTTTATAAAAAATGTATAGCTCATTATCGTTCTTGCCTCCAGCTGTTGTGCATTTTTTTAGTGGTAACTACACTTATAGAACCGTAAGTTCAGTCACTCATATAATTTTGATGAGCATTCTGAAATTCTTTCTATGTAAGCTAATGAAGCAGAATGTAAACAATGATGTCAGCTAAAACTTGCCATTAGAATATATATACTAGAGTTATGATTAGTTCGTTACAAACGAAAATACCTATGTCGCAATCAACCACTCCGAAAAAGAATGTGTCTGTACATTTTACCAAATGAAAATACTTTGCGAAACTTGCACCGCTGAAAGAAACTTTTCCTTGACACTGTGCGTGTCAAGTTTAAGGGTTACAGATTCTCTCGTTGCGTTTTTATAGGCAAAATTTAGACGTCTGTGCACTAGGAATTATGGATAAATGTAAAGGTCGCAATCCTTTTCGTAATTCTGAATTGTGCTGTAAGTTTTAGGACATTTCACCAGTGCCAGAATTACGTTGCTCTAGCAACTACAAAGATGCTATCGCGTTCATTTCATAAAACATTTATTTTTGTCAATGATTGTTTTTTCATTGATCCACACTAATCCAGGATTATGCCACTTGTACATTTACTCATAATTTTTTGCGCACAAACGTCTAAAATTGACCATAAAGCAAAAAGAGAATCTGTAGACCTCAGCTGCGTTTTTATTGGTAAAATTTTAGACGTCAGTGCACTAGAAATTATGGATAAATTCTGAATTGAGCTGTAAGTCTTAGGACATTTCACCATTGCCAGAATAACGTTGCTCTAGCAACTACAAAGATGCTGTCGCGTTCATGTCATAAAACATTTATTTTTGACAAAGATGTTTTTTCAGTGATCCACACTAATCCACGATTATGCCACTTGTACATTTACCCATAATTCTTAGCGCATAAACGTCTAAAATTGACCATAAAGCAAAAAGAGAATCTGTAAACCTCAAATCTGACATACACAGTGTAGTGCAAGGAAGAGTTTTACTAGTTGTCACCTTCATTGAGCTTCTTTTAGTGGTGTAAAGTTCGAAATGCATTATGGTAGAATCTACAGCTGCCATCTTTTTCCAAATGGAACATTACGGTTCCCTAGCGTACAAAGATGCTATCGCGTTCATTTCAAAACACTGATTATTTTTGACAATGATCTTTTTTGATTAATCCACACTAATTGTGTTTGGTCTTTTGGGAGGTTTAGTTTATCTTGTTATCTAACTAAATGATGTAATCACCTTTAGTTAACTTCATTGGAAAATTATACAAGAAGAACCCGGAGCAGCACCTAGAATTAAAGAAGATGCTGGTGTTTTACCTGGAGAAGCATGTAAGTTTTGCCGCTTCTTGCAACACGAACAAACCAAGACACAGATTTCTTCTTCCACAGCAATTTCCACTGATGCGAAATCCACTTCTGTTTACTGAAACTCATTCCTGAAACCTCGCCATTGCATAATCCAGCGTGTTCTGTAGAAGTACTATGTATTCGAAGTTTAACAGCATTAAAAGAATTAAAAATCTAAATGAATCCACTGAAGAGGATCAAATAAAACAGAGGCATACGTGCCCTGGCAGCCATTAAGGCGTATACATTAACACTGATATAAGTTTTGTCACTTCTTTTGCTGGGCTCAGTCAAAACATTTCATGCCAAGTTTTTAAAGCTGAATGAAAAGTTTAGTTTCGAAATAAGTCTTCCATTCATAATTTATTATTTAGATTGATCTAAAAATGATTCCATGCTTTGAAAAGTCTTGGAAACTTGTCGAGGTTCTTGGAAGACTTCTGGATTGAGTAAAATGTGTGTTCCAACTTCATTGTCAAAATAATTCAAAATGAGCTGTTAAAGTTTCTGAAAACTAAAGCAGCTAGGCTGACAACGGGCCTATTCAAGGTTTTCCAATTCGATTTAATCTTTGCAACTGGTCTGCATTTAGGATTGGGTCAAGCAATGAATCTACATAAAAAAGAGTTTCTGGAAAACCCCTCAAAAATTCAGGACTTAATTTCCAAACCATGCAGTTAAGCGTAGGAACCCCGACCTTAGGTGATTATTTTATTTTTTTTATTCCATTATTTTTAACTTCCTGATGTTTTTCTGCTTTCCATCTCCATTTAAAATGTGTAAAACGCAAAAGTTTCAACAGCTTCTTTCTTTAAGAGAAAATAAAAAACACTTGTTTTCTGCTTCTTCGTTATATTGGGTTACTCTTACACAATGCACCTATTTCAAAAGTGGCGGCGATTTTAACGTTCTTTTGTGTGCTTCAAATTAGATTTTCTAGCTTGTTCTTGATTTAAACTACCAAAAGAAGATGTTACCCGAAGCGAGGCTAGACAGGCTAATTTGAATGCACACTTGTTAAATAATATCAAAATCGCTGTTTATTTAACTTTAATAAGATTTCCTTGCATGCGTGTTATCTGCATAAATCTCTGGTGTGCTTTAGCTATTATCAGGTACATGGATAGTCTTCACTTTCGCAATATTGCAGGGCGAGCTGATTTTAATGGGAGTTCAGTTCTATCAGAGTATTTGTGAACCAGTTAACTTCCCACATTTCATTCCAACAGGCCCGCTACTTCCCTGGAAGAAAAATACTTTTAATATTTGATATGCAGGAAACAGGATTAGCAAATATGGTGAGAGGTTTTTGTGTCCTTTTTATTTAAACCCAAGAAAATTTTGTTCGCTTGCTCTTAACGTTTTTTATTATTTTTGTTTGTAGGATATGGAATTCATCAAATTTATAATAAGCTGTTTTAAAATTTATTTCCCGAGTATGTTAGGTAAGCAATGGCGTTATAACTAGCCAACATTAATAGTTTTAAGGTTGTAGCATTTTAAGCGAGTCACATTCACAAGAAGTGGAGTAAAGTTTAGGGCAATAGACCTATTCTACTGGTCAGTCACGTTATCTGACTTGGGTAAGATAAGATAGCTGCGAACAGTAGTGATGCAGAAAGAAGGCTATTTTGACAAAAATATCGCGTTATTTGATTCGTCTTTCAGGAAAGGAAATCGAAAAACACTTTAAAGGCTGAGGCAGGACATTTATGTTTTTTTTACGTTTTGCAACCATTTATCCTTCGAAAAACTATGAAAGGAAATATCAGTTGCCAACAACGTTAAAGAATGCAGAAATATAATGTATTTTTGAACATAATAATGATAATAATAATAATAATAATAACAATAATAATAAATAAGAAGAAGAAGAAGAAGAAAAGTTTTTAAAGCATTATGCTAGCACAATGTTCTTAGAATGAAGTTGAAAAAACAAAATACAGTTATAGTTGCGTCTCTCGGTGTACTTTTTGCCCAATTCAGAGCCTGTGACGTAAACAACGGATTATGTCTATTCTGATGTAGATTTGTAGTTTTTCTCTCAGTTGTTACTGGTTTTGTCCTGAGCTCTCGCCTCTTCCTTTTGTCTTCCTTTCCTAATTTATTCGTTCGTTCTTTCCTTACATCTTCCCGCCCCCATCTTCCTCTTTACTTTGCCTGCTTGCTTTACTATTTGGCTTCTTTCGCTATTACTCATAGAGTCATTCTTTCTTGATGCTCTTTCATTAGTTGATTACTAGTTCTTTGTATTTTCTATATTGATTTTATGTTTCTTACAACAGCTTGGCTGATTGTCCTAGAAATGCCTTGGATACTATCTGGTAAGTGCTGATAAAATTATTTTTTTTCTTTTGTTCGTAAACAACAGACCTCCTTGGTATTATTTTTCCTTCGTTTCCTTTTCTGCTGTTCCTTTTCTCAAGTCTTTCTTTTTCTCCTAACCATTTTTGATCTACCAACCACCGACACGATTGCTATGACTATTTAGAGCCACTCTTTATCAAACACCTTCAGTGCCACAGTGATTGTCACCAACTGCATTCGTGGTTCGCACAACTCCTGCAATTCCTGGAAAACTCCTGGAATTTTGAAATTTTCCTTCCAGGCCCTTGAAAACTCTTGGGAAAACAATTGAGTATCCCGTACTCCTGGAATACTCCTGGAATTTCGTTTTCATCAATCAGTACGAACCATCATGTGCATTGTAATTTAAGCTGTCACACACTTTAACACGGTAACATAGTTGATCTCTTTACATCTTCGTGATTAGTTTCTCTTCAGTGTCGCTCTTGTCGTTTTGGTTTTTATTATATCAACTTTGGATTGGATACTAGCAAAATTGTCGAAAATAGTCAAATCAAAGTTAATCGTTTTTGGTGCTTTCTATAGCTGCTTGGAAAATAGTCAAGTCGTGGCTTACTACTAAAGCAGTTAGTAAGATCAAGTAAGTACATTCTGTTTTCTTATTCATAGAAGGTGATTTTTCATGATTATTTCCACAGCTAGGTCTCTGCGCTGCTGCCTTATAATGTATATTCGAAGCAGAAAAACCTTTATTTTTGCAGGTGCTTTGCACTTGTAGTTTTACAATGGTTCGAAGGTACTTGCTAAGAGTTTCTTCAAGGCTGTAAAAATGCTTCCAAACGCCGGATAGATAACGAACCTTGATTGAAAGGTCAATTTTTGAGTTGTAGTGTAAGACAACTCAGTAATATCCTATCTGATGAGCAGTTCACTGAAAGAAGACGTTCTTCCGGTGGGACTGTGTTAACGTGTCTTGGGACATGTGACAAGAACTCGTTGACCAGCAGAGGTTGCTAGGAAACAAGAGAAAACTATTCCCCCAAGCACAATTTGTTACGAGTTGCTTCTTACACAAACATCTGTGCATGGCGTGCTTTGATATCTTTTGATCTTTTGAACATTATAAATTAGAAAAGATTTATATTTAAAAAATAGCTTTATGCCTGCAATAACAGCGGGGTTGATGAAGCTAAAACCTAGATCTCATGCTTGCATATATTATTCTCTCTCGTTGTCCATGTTGTGTTTATCAGCCCAAAATTACAAGAATCCACTGATAAAACAGCGTAACATTTTTCGATTTAGCGTCGCTTATAATGTTGTGAAAAATGTCAGGTAGAAGCATCTTTATGCGGTTTTATGAATATTTTAGCTAGATTTCAAAGCCTTTTAAATTTCGTAGAAAAAATGTTTGGAAGACTACTAAATATATAACGTAAAAACATTCATCCTAGGTTTTTGAACAAGACGGAACTGTTGAACTATGTGAGCGAAGAAAATCTTCTTGTATCTATGGGTGGAACGGTGAGTTATCAACCTGAGCTTAACAACATAAACAGAAGATGGTAGTTAATAGTTCCTCTCGTTGTGCAAGTCAATCGACAGAGTGCAGTAAACGAGCCAAGTTAAGAGGCTTCCTGCCAACATTAATTTGAAGTAAATTCTAGCTTAACATAATCTTTGGACGACCCTACCCTCGATAATATTTTTTTACAATCAAATAGTGTTGTCCTTGATTGGCATATGTTTAAATACGACATATAGATTCGAGTGAGGCCTTAAAGTCATTCCCCTTAATAAATCCACACATAGATTTTTTTTTTCGAACTTTGTCAGGTTGTTCGTTTGTACATGTGGAATCCGAAAATGGAATAAAAAGTGGGGGTCACGGACTTCATTTTGGAGTTACAGCGTGTTAAAATATGGTTATTTTATGCCATTTAGTCAAAAAATGCCCTCATCGCAGTATTTGTACGACCACCAGTAACAAACTTTTACTGATATGCACTAGGGTGACCTCTATATTCTTATCACTTTCTTTTGACTTTCAGTCGACTAAGCTACACATTTAAGGAGTTTTGTCAACTAATGTCATTAATTAACATGATTAATCAGCGTTGAAATTACCTCATTACTAGTAGAAAATAGCTAAAAATGACCCACCAGAGGGATTTCAGTGACCAAAATTCGGTACTTTCTCATCGATAGATTTTGTTTAAAGTTTTGCACCAGTTGGGAAAAGTTATTTTGCTACAAAATTGAAAAAGAAAAAGGGGGTCCCCGATTTCAGTTTTTAGATATTCAGCAAAATAGTAAAAAAATTAGCATCAAAACGGTATTTTTTGCTAGGGGCCAGGGGCGAGTGTGGTTGAGCACGCCTCGATTTGTGTCCAAATGAATGGAATCGATTCTAGTCAGCGAATACATGATTCGTTAGGCAAAATTGAGCCATTAGTGAAAAATTTTAGTACAAATATAAAGTTTGTGAAAATGCGCAAAAGAGCTGCGCAATGCAAAACAGAGGAATGACCTTCATTACCACTGGAACGAGGTATAAACCAAGTCGCAATGATCTACGTACAGCATCAACAAAGAACCCCATAAACCCACACAAAGAAAAGAGAAAAATTATCTGATCTCGGTGGGATTCGAACCCGCGACCTACGAAACATACCTACGTCGCTCTAACTGAGCTACAGGGCCAGCTGGGAACTTGATCAGCGAAGCTTCGATTTTTCCCCATTTCCAGTGGCAAGGCCCTACTAAAATATATTATTATTACTATATTATGTTATATTAATCTTGCAGTTCTAGGTAAAACGTCAAAACGTAAAATCATGCATAAGTGAAAGTGTTCCTGCGATTCTTCAATTTACTGTAAGATGATGGTTTTATTGGTATATAGTTTTCCTCGGCTGCTTCTGCAAAGTTTGACTTGTTTTAAAACCGTTCCAGTTACTGATGGAGAATCAAACTTACCATTGTCATGTTAACAATACTTTACAGGACAATTTCGAGTACTCCTACCCCCCTAAGGACAACAGCCTCGGTTTCACGTCAAACCAAGGGTAAGCTCATGCAGCACAGGTAGCACAGTTGATTTGTGGACGTTTAAAGGAGAACTGAAGTCAACAAACAATTGTGGCTAACTTAAAAATAGAAATTATACAAGTGTGATTATTAAGTTCTCTTTTTTATTTAGGTTGGCATGAAACGCTGGATATTAGTTGGGTTTGTTGCTAATTTTCTTTTAAGACATTCCAGGTGCTATAACGCCTGTCAGTGGTTGGGAGAACAAGTTTTCTGTATTCAATTCGAAGAAGTTGAACAAAACGATGGATAAAGTTCAGCTCTTAGGGTTTGCTTTAGTCCGCCGAATGTGCTTTGCTTTATGACCCCCACTACTGACGCCATAAACAACCGCTGACTGGCACATTTGTGCCGTCGTATAAGAAACGGCGAAAAGCCAACTTAGATTGGTCATTTTTTGCTGTGAATATAATTTCTCAAAACGAAAAAACTTAATATTTCTGTTTTAAAAAGTAAAACGATTTGGAGTTTTTGAGAAAAAAAACATTTGTCTTTTTTGCTTCAGGCATTAGCGCATGAGCACGCGATGCAACAAAACAATCGTACAGTAAAGAAAGATAATTATACAACTAGTTCCTTCAGCTCTTTTAGAGTGCTGGTATCAATGGAAGCCGACTGTGCACCCTTTATTACCTCCCTTTGTACTGTCAGGGCTCCGTTTTATGGACATTCAAAGCTACACTTACCAGGAAGGAAGTTGAAACAAACGTTCAGTCACCGTGGACCGAAGGTTGAGCACTAACTGACTGCGCTACTCCAGTTCCTACAATTTAATAAGAGTTACACAATAAAATAAGAGTTATACCATAACTATTTTTTTTACTTTTCATAAAATGTGATATGTGTTTGGGGTTTTTATTCGATTACCGTTACGTAATGTCCCGCTGTGCAGTGAAACTGGAGACAGAGAAAACTGTGTTTGACAAGCACAGCAAGCTATTTTGTTATGCATGGCTAAACAAACAAACTAATGTCATATCTCCTACCTGCTTTTGATTCTTTTACTCCCTCACTTTAACGGCTTCAGTTATTTTCTGTTGTAAAATTTTACTTTTAGCCGAAGCAAAATTCTTACGGTTTTGCCATGGTTAGTTTCTTGAGATGTACACTGTGTATGATTTTTCACAGAGTGATTGTTCAGTATGATGTTTAGGGGTCCGTTGAACGAACAGCTACCTGCTGTAGCTGGTGATAAACAGAAAAATGAAGGCTCCATAGAGCTGATGCAGTCCTTTGAAACAGACGGTGAACCGCCTCAAACTACCACTCGGAAGGTAAGACAACGATTTATGATTGGTGGCGATAGTTGCTGCTTGTTAGCGGGATTTTATAGCACCTGTCGCATCTTGTAAGAAATTTATTTAACGCAAACTTTGATGACTGTACGCCTGGTCAGCCCAATTGGCAAAACGCCAGTCTGCGGGAGGCCCGGGTTCAATTCCTGGTGCCGGACCTTCACTCAAGGTCTTTAGATAACTGAGGAAAAGGTGCTGCCTTTGCTTTAACATAAGCAAACGGTCAGACCTTCGCGTTTTCTCGGGATAAGGACATTAAACCGTAGGTCCCGGTTGGCAGACCTCGAAGGGGACCTCGAGCCCTTTTGCCTGTTCTCCTGTGACTCATTTGAGTCAAAAAGTCATACACAAAAAGAAACAGACACTGTAATATTTAGACTACATGAGTAAGAGTTGTTACGTTTCTAGTCTGTGATACCCCACTTCACTTTTCTATGGTTAGATTGCTAAAAGTTTTGTTTTAGAGTGAGGCTGATTACCTAAAACTGATTTTCTGAGGACCGACATCGCTATCAAGAACCGATTGCTCTAGTACTGACCTTCATAAAGCTAATATAACCGTTGGGTTGATTGCCGTAGAATTGATTGCTGTACTAGAGCTGATTGTCTTAAGGCTGATAACCGTAACCTGGTTATTGTAGAATTGCTTGCAGTAAAGCTGGTTGTCTAAAGGTTGATTACCGTCAAATCGTTTAACCTATAATTTAAAGTACTTCTTCAGAAAAAGTTTCGAAATTTGGTCAATTGTTATTTCTACAGTGGTTCAAACTAGCAAAATTTCCAGACATCTTGGTTCACGACCGCGTTTTCGGGAGTCTGGGTTGTGACATCATTCCTGACTTGTAAAATTGAGCAAGTGAGATCTTTTTTTAACGCAAAGGGACAAAAGAACTAAGAACTGTGTGAGGAATTGGAATCTACTTCTGAATTCAAAATCTCGGATTCATTTGAATGAACATGTCTATCTTGCTGTGTTTGATCCAGAGATGTCCGGGAATGACGTCATAACCCAGACCCTAAAACGCGGTCGTCAACCAACAAAGAACTTCAAATGTGTATAAAAAATCGAAAATACGACCGATTTAAAAAAATTCTTTTCTTAAACGTCCTTAAACTCCAAACACTTTTAGTGGTTACAAAAATAATTGACAGTGTTATATATGTTCTTTAGAGCATATATAACATATAACACTATCAATTTTGTGCTTTCTACAGGAAACTTTGAAGTTCTATTTGTATAAGTAATAGCATGTTTTGTAGTGATATTTGGCATAAATACTACGAATGATGTTTTCAAAATTGTTAAACAAAATTTCACGAGCGCAGCGAGTGAAATTTGGGACAATTTCGAAAACATCGCGAGTGGTATTTATGCCAAATATCAACGTACAAAATATGCTATTTTTTGTTTATAATAGAGTTTATAACCAAAAGCTCCAAATAAAATCTTTTTATAAACAAACCAGTGCCGCGTTAGCGGCAGCAGATGGTGTGATGCCACAGTCACAGAGTCAGTTCACGAAACTTTATCGAGTTGAATGAATTATCTTGCCTACAATGAACTTTGGCAAATCCTTCTTTATGAAACTATTATTTCATATCGAGATTTTGTAAAAGAAATGCATCATCGTTGACCGCCAAGTTTTTCATTTAGTGATTTGAAGACACTGTTTTCCATTTCCGATGTTTGCCAGAGTTTAGTCAAAATAAAAAAAGCGCAGCGGTGGCCGACGAGACACAACTTTGTGATTCAAACAAACATGTACTAACAACAGTTCGCCTTTATGGACATCTTTACTTCAAAGTTTTCATATTACAAAAAACTTGAATGAAAATTTTGAAGCAGCGGCCAACAGAAACCGGCTGCAATCTCGCATGAACGAGCGTGACATGTACAAGTGTAAATTCAACTTCACAGACTTCACAGATAATTCACTGGAAATTTTGTACCTGTAGCTGGAAGAAACTGTATTAAAAGCTTTTTGACTAAAATTAACCTTCTTCAATCTTGTTGTCGCTTTCAACACCGTCAGCCATAAGGCTTTCAATTTTTCAAACCGAGACGCTTGCAAATGTTCCGCCATTTTCTCAGAAGCACTTGCATGTTGCCATAGTGATTTTGAAATACCTTTCTCAAGCGCTTGAAATACCACTATTAACGATAAATACCACTCCTCTAAACCAATTAAATTGCAGGATTTTATGGAACTATATTAAAGTGAGGGGAACAACCAGTTCTGGTTTCTTTTTTTCTTTCCTGTATGTCGTCATACACCATGCATATTTTTTTTTCTGTCTGCAAAGCTTCTTAACTTATCTATTGTTTCTGTCATTAATCCTGTAGAATGCGACTTTTACCAATAATCGTGATGGAGTAACTGATTTTAATCTCTCTAACAACGATGGCTTAATTACTAATGAAGGTTAAGTTTGAAGACGAAGCAAGTCCAAACCTTAATACAACGGCAACAACTGTTCGAAAGGTAAGATCTAGAAATGACTTTGTTCTATTTGAATTAGATTCCCGATTTTGAGTGTGGGAAAAAATCCAAATCTGATCTAAAACAACTAAACAAAATACTCCCTCCTAAATTTTGTGCATGAAAAAGACTTTTCACGTTTTAGCTGTGTTGTTTACGAAAAAAAAAATATTGCTTCTTTCTTATAAACTTTAATCTGTTTAAAAGTAAAGTGTGAACGATCTTACTGTTTTTCAACTTTGGTTTGATTTTTGTGTTCTACTTTACAGAGGAATAACAGCTCCTTGAAGTCACGCCTTAGTGGTTCTCCAAAACAGCCTTCGACAGAGTTCGTCGTAACCTCATCGACGTCATCTGGCCTCACTATCAGGTGTTTTGAATATAGATTCGTGTGGTAGCAACTTTCTTTCCAATCCAAGCACTGCCGATATTTCTATTTATCCTTCCATTCCTTCCCTGGGTACCAGAGGCTGTACTCGTTTGTTGCAAAAGCAAAAACGCCTATTTTCCAAGAGCGAGTAGTCCATTCTATCCTTCCACCGACCATTCTTTCCATCCACCCTCTATTCATCCAGCTATTTAATCATCTCTCCATCAACTCACCCATCAACTCAACCATCAACTGACCCATCAACTGACCCACCAACTGACCCATCAACTGACCCACCATCTTACCTACTTACTAACCGCAGGTCATTTGTCCAGCGACTTTTTCCTTCTTTAATTTGCTTTCATCTAACTTCCGTTATGGTTTGTTTCTTCCCACTCCTTTTTCCATTTCTTTCTTTCTACCTTTGCAACTGGACACAGTTTTAGCAGCTTCCGTATCTACATGGCTACCTACTTCCTACCTGCTTGCCTACCTAGCTAGCTGTAAAAATAACACGCTTCCTGACTGTTTAAGATATGTTTGGTTAACATCAAGTCTGTGAACTAACGTATCATAGGTCTGGCACATAGAGTAACGGTAACACGTGAAAAACCATATACTGTAACGAAGTTGAGTGGTCCGAATCCAATGAGAAGAACATTTTGTAGCTCGGTAGTTAGAACGCTGACCGGTAACTAGTGAGTCAAGCCGTTTCCTGACTGTCATTCCATTTCATTATTGTCAAGTGCTTTTTACGTGTTGTAATACTGTTTTAACGTCTTCATTGCTGTTCAGTTACTCTTCCGTGGGTTAGATTTGAGAAATATCTTACTATAGAATATGTAAGTAAGTTGAGCAGGCATGTGTAAGAAATCGCCTTGGATACAGAAAACTTTATGACTACGATTCTACCTTTGTTTAACGAGTCTACAAAAAACGTGTTTGTGGACGATTACAATTCAAAATGGTACAAGCTTTTGTTAATGTTTCTTTACTCCAAGTTAAGCTTGATTAAGCAAAACGAATAAATGCTTGTATCTAGTGGAACCACGTTAATACGGTCACGACCAGAAAAAACTGGCCTTTTGTAACGGGTGACCGTAACGAGATTTTTTATAAGAAAACATTTGGCCGGCGGACCAAATTAGCGGTAATAATATGATAACGAGGTAGCCGTATTAACCAGGTGGCCGTAAGACGAGTTTCCACTGTATCACGTTATATTGGATAACTTAGAAACCAAGAAACATCCTGTGTATGCATGTATATACATTGCCGGCCAAAAATGAGAATTTTGACTCATTCCGTTTTACCTGTAGTCCGTCAGATGAGTTAGTGTTCAGTGGAACGACAACATCTAATGGGGAAATACTACAAGCCTTAACCCTAACCAACAGCACCACCGCTGCAATAGCTTTTAAGGTATTGTGAAATATGGTGGATGTGGTGTGGCAAATCATCTTGTTTGTTTTATGACATTTTTACTCCAGGAGTCTCGGGAGAACAAGCATAAGGACTTGAGGTCTGCCTCCCGGTTTAACGCCGTTATCCAAAAAGAGGCGGCCTAACCGTTCGTAGATATCAAAGCAAAGGCAGCATCTTCTCCTCAGTTATTTTAAGACGTCTAAGTGAAGGTCGGCACCGGGATTCGAACCCAGGCCTCCCGCATGACAGACTGGCCCCTTTCCAACTGGGCTGACCAAGCGGCGGTTCCATTTTGTATACCTTTACTGCGCCATATGCCTATTACTGTAGTTTTTAGAGTTAGTACCACCCACACAGATATTAAATTTGACGATACGGAAAATTATAGCTTTTGTATACACGGAAGGTTATGCTTAGTGACTGAGTTGTTGTTCAAACAAACGAACATAAACTAACTCCTGTAGGTATAGTGGTGCGACACATCATTTTTAACCTACGTTCTTGTTTTCAACCATATAGTGGCTGTTTCGACCTGTAATTTTGAAAATGACAAGTTTATTCCGTGCAAAATCTAAACAATAATTTCTGCGGATCCAACAAATCTGATGGATTCAGATTTTGGCTGAAAGCTTGTGCGGATTACAGATTCAAAGCATAATTCTAGCCGAACTGCGGATCTCTCCATGGCCGGGTCGACGGATTTGGCACTGAAGCGCGGATCGGCGGATCCTGTACCCCCCTTTCACCCCCCCCCCCCTTTATATGAACTGCTAACTTTTCCTTAGAGAATAAAGGGCTTCTTGAATTTTTGCTTAACCCAGGGTTTAAGGTTAACCAGCCTTTAAACAACCAAGTGCAGATCTCAAACAAATGAATATAAACTGAACCCTATTGGGCGATAGTTTTTTGTTGCTGCATTCTGTGAAGCTGACTTCTGTTTGGTAGCAGCTGTCAGGCTAGAATTTTCGTTTGCGACTTAGTAGATGTCAACTTTCTTTCTGTCAGGTAAAGACAACTTCCCCCGAAAGCTATCGTGTGAGGCCCAGTTCAGGCGTGGTGTCTCCTAACTCTCCAATTGAAATCAACGTCTATTTACAGCCAGGTTTGTTACTTTTACATTTGAACATGTACCTTTGACAGAAGTTAGGTCGCTTAAACCTATGTTAAAGTGCTACAGAAGCGAAATCTTCAAACAGGTTTAAAAAAGTCTAAAATTGAAGTTTGACCCGTATAATTTCCTGGGACACTTGTAACTGGTTTTTAAAAACAAATTTTGCGGATAATTTACGAAGACAAAATGCCTATTTTAGCGTCAAAGCTGCGAAAACTTTTAAGAAATGTGTGATGTCACATGATTTGAAAGCCAGAAGCTCAATCTCACTTTCCCGGTCCAAGTCACACGATCATGGCGAAGTTTGCGTGGCTGATAGCCCAGTGTTTGAGCAAAACGCTCACTAGTTTGCTGTAAACGCAAGTAAAGAGCAGAGCTCTTGGAGTCCTTTCAAACTATGTGACGTCACAAATCACCGTCGTATGTTTTGAATTTTATTTGCACTGATTGCACTATTTTAAAAGCTTATTTCACGGACTTAAAATGGTCAGGTAAGCACTTTTATCCATAAGTGTTGGAAAAGCCCTTGGAACTATAAAAGTACTAATGACAAAATGGCATCAGTGGCACCTTAAGATAACGGGGCCACAAGCTGAAAAGAGATAAAATACAGTGATACAAATTAGACACTCTTTTTGGGTGTTTATAAAGTACAAAGGTTCTCGGAGAATGTTGATTTTTTATACTAGCCGCGACAAAACAGGACAACTTTACAGTAGACAAGTCGACGTGTCTCTGTTTTTATGCCTTTCAATCCCCAACACGACAACTTTTGTGTGAGTAAAATTTCCCAACAAGCTATTAAGGGCAAATTTTTATTCTTTTTGTTCTCATCAATTTATCTTTTTGATCAATCCCTTTATCCTTGTTATAGAAATAAAGATAATGTCTTATTAAAGATAAAATTTAGATAACGTGTTATATTGTTGAATGAGTTGAAACTGAAAGGGTTATAGAAAACACAATTGGAAGCTCCGTTGTTACCGAAAAACAGTTTTCTTAAATGCTCTAATAAGCCTCTCCCGGCGGGGAGTTTATTTGTTTTTAGACGTTCCAGGTGGGGGGCTTATTAGAGAGGGGGGAGAGATTATTAAAAAACGGCAATAACCGGCAAAGACAGAATTAGGACAGGAAGTCAGGATACCAAACATATTTAATAGTAACTGGTAGCTCTGTGTTTCTCTCTCGTTATAATCAGCACTATTACAAAACTGAAACGGATGAAACCGTTGACAAAATGTATTTTTGATACAATACGCCTTATATTTTAGCTCCATCGGCTTTATGGGAGGGGAGGAGGGAGCTTATTAGGAAGGGGGGAGGCTTGTTTAAAGTTTGAAGCTTTAGACAGGGGGTTTATTAGGGGGGGGGGTTAATAGAGCGTTAATTTAACAACAACAAGAACAACAAAGCTCTTCTAAGGTTTCGGTCGCACCCCCCCAAACCACCACCAACAACAACACTAACAAAGATAAAAAAGTACTAACCTATAAAAAGTTTTACGGTTTACACGCGTTAAAATTTTTAAATGTAAATTTTATATAAAAATTTTAACTCGTGTAAACCGTAAAACTTTTTATAGATTTTAACTTTTTTTATTATGTTTTATCTACGCGAAAGCCTGAAGATTAGTATTAACACTAACAAAGGTCTGTTGTGGTATCATTCATAGAATGTTTTCTTTATAGGGCATGCAGCGAGTGTGATGCGAGATAAATTTTTGGTTATGTCAGCTGAAGTCGAAGAGGGTAAATCTGCCACTGATTTAGCCGCCTTGTGGAAGACGCTGCCCAAACCAGATATCGAGGAACACAGGTTCTTACTTGAGTAGTAGTTATCATCATCATCCAAGTTCTCCTTACATAACACATGAAAAACAAGTCATTTGGTAATGAGAAAATGAGAATTGATCAAACATAGCAAACTGTTGAAGATGAAAAGTAAAATTCTCCCAAACTTGTTCAATGAAAAGTATGATTTCTAGTTGGGAGAATTTAACAATAATACAACTGCGACTGAAAGGGTTAAAGCGAAAGAATGGTTCCCTTATCCTTAAATCTTCTCACTCTTTTAGTTAGAACAAACTCAAGAGCTGAGATTACACCCTCTCAGTCTTTGAAGTTTGACTTTATTAAAAAATCTGTTTTTCTTCCACAGACTAAGATGCAGGTTCGTCGCTGTGAGCAATCAGAATTCTTCAAACACCGAAAGTCAGTCGGGTCTCCATGGAAACGACTACACTCGCCAAGCAGATTCAGTAAAAGATCTCAAACAGAAATTGTGTGACATTGAAAAAAAGGTATTTTAATGGCAAATTGAAACTAAATTTTGACATCATCGTTAATTAAAGTTTTTTTTTTCTTATGTATTTAGCTAGGTTTGCAAGCATAGCATCGATTTAACCTTTCTGCATGGCTAGTCTTGCTTGAAGTGTTCTTCTGGGGTTGATGGGGGGAGGTGGGCTTGTAAATCAGAAGGTAAAGAAAACATGTCAGGTGTTACAGCTGCTCACGTACACATCACACAAATAAACAGCAACCCTAAAATTTCTTAACCTTTTCTTTACTAAGTTTACCCGTTTCATACCTACTAGCAGTTTATAGCACTATAGTTTACAGGTGATAAGCGGCTCAAAAGTGTTTAACGAATTCTTGTTTACTCCGAGCCAGCCGGTGCAAAATCACTTCACCACTATTTTATTCTCTGTTTTATACTGAAAACTTTAAGTAGGAAAACACTCGGACTAGTTTTTGGACAAAAAAAAGTCCCAAAATTTAATTGTCCGAAACCAGTTAACTTCCGAACATGGAAATTTCCGAACGCTTTAGAAAATGCTTGATTTTAATTTTGACTTAATATTGCAAGATTTGGAAGGTTAGCGAGGGTAGGAACCCGTTTTAATAGCCTCACTTAAAGTAGTTTTACAACTCGTGTTCATACAAAGAACGGAAGTCGACAAATTCCTCTTCAGGGTTCGTCTCATCTTTTGAATCAAACTGTTCCACCACGCTTGACTTGTTCGGCGTTTGTGTTGTTTATGAACCGGTTTGGTTTATTGATAAATTTCTAAAAAGGTGTTTTATGTCGTCATTTACGGGAAAAACGGGAAAAATGTCCAAAAGTATTTTGTCCGAAATTTAATGTCTGAGAGTTAATTTCAAAGTTAGTTGTATTTATTTGCTTCATATCGGAAAGTTAATGTTTCAATTCAAATGTAGAATGCTTTCCCCAGTTTGATGCTCTTTTTCTCTTAAATCTGAAATCCATAATTACAATACCAGAATGTCTAAGTTCTTTCACATTCCTTATTGCAGATATCAAGGACCTAAGTTTTACAATTCCTTTTAAAAGCACTGCATGATACTCAGTCTGCAAATAGCCTTTCCTTTCTGTTTACTAGCAAACTAAAAACTTTTCTATTAGACTATTGAATATTCCCTTCTTTTTTTTGTCTGTGGGTATCTGTGTGTAAAAAAAGAAAAAATCGTGACCACTTGAATGACTTAATAGTATTTATGTATTACAAATTTAACTGAGATGAGGAGAACCATATCGTTCATGGCCTGTGATTTTTATGGTCCTTCTCGTCACTTTTTTTCTATTTATATCATTATATTTATTTATTTAATTATTTAATTAAGTGAGAAATAAAAAAAAGTTGAAAAAAAGGTCCGAGCATTTTCGTGGTGTAAGTCCGTAACAATCCGACATCTAAAAATATAGATTACACCATTAACGGGAAACACAGCAGGGACATTTATAGCCATGTTAATGTACTTGGGTAGTATTTTCAGAGTAAAAGTTCCAGAGTCCCCTACTCCATACGGTCCTTGGCCTGACCATTACGTTTCAGTCAGGTCATTTTCGCTACCTTTGTATTTTTAGGTTGATGCTATAAACAAGAAGATCTCTTATCTCGAGGAAGGTCTCCAGGTCTTCATCAAAATTCAGTTGGTTATACTATCGGCCATGATAATTTTGTTTGGAATAGTGTTGTACTATGGAACGTCCAGATGAACGATTAGAGAGAACGCTAAAGATTTGTAGACAACTATTACAAAAACTTTGAACAATTAATGTAAATAAGTATATCGGTTTTAACAAAACTAGTGGGAGGAAGTTAAGTGTTTTCTAATTTTCTAATGGCCAGTTGGAAACCATGGATGAAAGAAAAGGCAATGGATTCAAATTACTAGGTTTTAAAGTTTCGCCTAAACATCCTTCGATAAATTTGATGGAGATTTTTCTCGCAAAAAATTCTTGGTATATCTTGAACCATTTGAACATTTATATGTTTGAGAACGGCAAACAGCCTTATGCATTCGCAGGTTCTTGTTAGCGTTGAACTGAAGTGACATTCTATTTTTAATTTTAATGGTGAATGCAGAGAAAGCCTGAGCCTCAAAAAAACAGTGAACTTTTGCTCGAAATCGAAAATTAGTGGATTCTTAAAGGTTACCTTTCTCAATGCAGTTTAGTTCTTTAACCTTTCTGTTGGGTAACAGAAAAAGTCATAACGAGAGCGATATCTCGAATCGTAAGAATTTACTTTGCTTGTTGTACTTTATGTTAACCTTTTCAAAATGTCCCCAATCTCACTTTTTGAATAAAAAATTGATTAGGCCTGGATATACAATTCCCGAAAATTGGCCTAGAATTCTTTCCGGAAATTCTCCAAAAAATCTCCAAATTCTTTAAGAAATATCCATAATTCCTTCCTCTTTTTTCAAAATTACAATAAGTTCTCCTAAAAAATCATATCAAGTTGTTGATAAAAAAAAAACAAAAAAACGACGAGTGATATTAACCTTAAATAATATTTTTTTCCTTGTTAAAAAATTCTCAAGAAAAGTTCCAGAATTTTGTGCTCAGGCCAAAAACTGATTATTTGAGGATTTACTGTTTATGGGTAAGGCTTAAGTTGTTGTTACCCTCATTCGCAACCACCTAATAGCTACCTTAACCTAAATACTTTGACACATAAATAAAGTTTATTATTTTCATTATTATCATATTATGATAGAACAATTTGAAAAATTATATAACGAATATATAGGTTAAAGTAGGTATGATATTTTAGACATGAAATAAAAACAATTCCTATTTTAGAAATGAAAAGTCCGAGCCACTGGCCCCCTTACCAACTTATTTTGTCTGGGCGAATTCTTGTTTTATATGGTGTAGCCTTTTCGAACCTGTAAGAGAGCCAAAGGGCGAAGCCGGAAACCGAAAAAGGATAAACTCTTGGTAAACGTGCACGTTGAAGCAGGCATCAGTCGAAATTTTTACAAAATCGCTTTGCTCAAAACTTTTCCAACTTGGGACCCTATTTGAAGCAGAACTATTTTTGGGGTGAAATTCCAGCCAGATGTAAATTTGCGTCGAAGATTAGCCCTAAGAATAACAGACCAGGACACAAGAATAAGCAACTCACATTTAAAGTGTCTCCCGACCAAGCAAGGCTGAAAACATATTATTTTGTCGAGGAAGAACGCTTGCGCAAGCTAAGCTAGGTATTGGGTGCAAATACGAAGAGATTTCGAAGGCTTCATGCATGACTTCAAACTTCGTCAAAACTTTGGAATCACAGCTTTCTTTATTCTTAGTGTTTGTGAGCAGCGTTGTTCGCCACGCGGAGGATTGATATGCAATCATCAGATAGCTCAAAGGAGAAATACTGCTAAGAGCGGGGCCTACAAAGGGGTTTTGCAACAGGCGACACGGTCTTAAATTGAGGCGACAGACATTTTTCAAAGCGCGAACAGGCGACAAAAATTATCGAAGAAAAGCGCGACAATTTGCGACAGCGACAATCAACTATGTCAAAACACCCAGGAATACATGTAATCAGTTTCTCGCGATATATTTGTCCAAGTTTAGAATCTTTAGAACACGTACGCTAATGAGACAAACACTTGTTCGTCATGTTTACCTGATTGTTTTTGACAACGATTGTTAAACTGGAGCTGTAAAGAAATAAACAAAGCAAATAATCGTTTAAAATTGAAAATTATGACAGCGACATTTTGTTCAGACGAAAATGCGACAGCAACATTTTACACTAGAAAAAAATGCGACAAAAAGACCGAAAGTGTGGGACAAGCGACATCTGAGCACCCCTTTGTAGTCCCCAAGAGCTGGTAGGTACTGATCTTTGAATTTGGTAAAAAGAACTACTTTATAAGTAATTCATTTCTGAATTCCCGTAAATTTTCCGGTGAAATCAGTCTTGAGTTCTAGCAGCATCTTGTAGTTTTTTTCGAGTATTTTGCATGCATGCATCGATTAATAACTTGGAGGGTCTGAGAAAGGATGAAAGTACTTGGAATAGCCTTGGACACTTTGGAAAACGCACCTCAAGAAATAAAAATATCTTTTGCGTTTCAACTGAAAAGTTTCATTTTTGGAGGAAGTTCTACAAACCAGCACGAGTAAGACCACTACGTAGTATATCGGCCTCTTGTTTATTTAAAGAAAGTGCTACGGACGCAAAATTTACATCGGGTAGGGCGTTAAAAAATACAAGGACTTTTTTATCTCTGCTTTTTTTCCGAACGGCTGACCTTTCAAATTTTGAAAAAAAATTGATGCCACCGGAAACCAAACTAGAATAAAGTTGCACAGGGTAGTATGAGGTTAGAACGTTAATGTTCAGTTTTTTCATGACATCACAAAACTTTTTTGTGTTTCATCAGGTTTCTACTTGCATGTGTCTCGGATTTCTTGCCTTGTCTCCGGTTAAACCATGCCGACATTTGCCCTACGAACGCTTCCGCAGTCCAAATGTCTCGTTATATCAGACACACTGGGGAGATTTTCTGTTACGGAAGCAGAATTTAAAGGTGAAACTGAGGATGAATACAATGAATAAATGCGAGAATCAGTAGGCTTAAAGAACAGGTCAAGTTGACAATTATATATATAGGCTTAACTGCAGAATACCCTGCCACTCCAAAAAACTTCTAGATTATGTGGCTATGTGGCTGCGTAGCTCAACGGCTAAGATACTAAGTGGCTACGTGACTACGAAGATACAAGGCTACATGGCTAGGAGCTACTAAGCTATACAGTAGTGACTAGACCTGGACTAGAACTACTAAGCTATACGGTAGTGACTAGACTGGCTATATGAAATAAATGACTCAACCTAAATGAAATGACTTTTTCACCATAAATGACACAAAATGACTGATCACCCTAACTGAAACAACTGTTCAAGGCAAAATGAAATAAATTGTCACTATCCACAATATCGTTATGGTTATATTAACTTAATGCTCAGTTGGTGTAATGACGTCGTAATGCACGTGATTGTTTTACAAAATTTGTTCCTAACTGGCCAGTACCATGCAGCAGTAGCCTACTGAATCATTTTTTCAACGGGTTGAACTATATGCAAAGACCTCACAAATCATATGATTTTTACAAAAGCTTATTCCTTTCCAGAAGCAAGAAGGTTGTAAATCGTTAAGTTACCCATCGTGAAGTGTGACATCATTTCCAAACACTCGTGATTTGCACTGGTGTCATTAAGTCTCGATCGCGACTTTTTAGAAAAGCTTAAGTTAAACTTTCAGGCATTAGACCAGTCGTTTTAAGAAAACGATGTCTTTGCCAAAGGCAAACAATGAAACTTGGTCACTATCCTTATCCTCGACACTGTTTACATTCACTTTTAATGCTCGGTTGATGCGGTAATGGTTTCTCAAGAAATGACCGTCATAAAAAACAAAATTTGTTCCCGTCATTACCATGCACCAATAACCTACTCAACACGAGTTAGTAGTATTCATGTCATTTAGTGTCATCGGGTTGAATTATATGCAATGACCTCACAAATCATGGTTTTTTTTTCAAAAAGCTCATCCCTCGCCAGACTGGCAATAAAAATCTCGTAAAGTGACACAAAATGCAGTACTTTTAGACACGGTTTTGAAGATAACTTGGAGTTAGAATTGATTCCAATTCCCCTCTTATGCTTTTGGCAAAGACATCGTTTTCTCAAAACGTCTAGTCTAATGCCTGAAATTTTAAAAGCTTTTCTAAAATGCCGCGAGACTGATGGCACCCCTGCGAATCATGATTGTTTGGAAATGATCTCGTCCTTCAGGATGGATAAATAATGTTTTAAAATTCCATGCTTCTGGAAAGGAGTAAGCTTTTGTAAAAATAACTTGATTTGTGAGATCTTTGCATATAAATCAACCCGGTCATGTGACAAAATGAAGGAAATACTGATAACTCTTGTGGAGGAGGCTACTTTTGAGTGGTACTGGCCAGCTAAGAACAAATTTTGTAAAACAACCACATGTATTATGACATCATTCGTTTGAGACACCGTTACTGCATCAACCAAGCATTAAGTTAATGTAACAATATCGAGATTGTAAATAGCGACTATTTGTTTCATTTAGCGTTAAACAATTATTTCATTTAGGGTGAGTCATTTTATTTCATTTGGGTTAAATATTATTTCATTTAGGGTGAGTCATTTATTTCATTTAGCGTTAATTTTTATTTCGTTTAGGGTTGGTATTTCATTTAGCGTTGTTATTTCATTTAGCACTTTTTGTTCTTTTTTATTCACAAATAAACTTCCGTCGATTGCAGGTGACATATCAATAAAATCTATCACTACAACTACAAAAGCAGTGAAACAGCAGACAGTAACTGAAAGTCAAAAACCGTTCACCGATTACTTTACACCCTTTGTTTAATTTGACACGCGTAAGATTCCAATCAACTGTGCAAACTAACCGCCCGTGAGATTAATCTACTAACTATAATTATCATTATAATCCAATTTGGATTCCTTTGGCTACATAATCGCTCACCTCAATGTAGACAGCATCATTCGAGACAACCGCATCGTTCGAGAACGTCTACCCCACGCCTTACAAAGCCTCGGAAACAACCTAACAGCACAACTTCAAAAACGCTTAATCGAATTTCCTGATCCATTTGAAAAACTTTTTCCTGCCGAAGTGTGGAACTTTATTCTCAACAAATCGCAACACAATTGTCGATGAAAAAGTTCGGGTGTTGTATTAAGTGTTGTACTGTCTGAAATTCCGCTGCTGCTCGTGAATGAAAGCAACAAATAAGTAGAGTAACTCGGTCCGATCTTTAAAGATATCTTTTTTCACTCAAAAGTGTCGGATTGACTTGTTGAAAATATAGACCGTCAAGACAATTAAGAGAATTTAATTTGAGACGAACAAATCTGCCAAATTTTGCAGTGTATGAAAGGTACTATCGGCTCCTTCTGTTATTTCTGACCCTTTTGTCTTTTTATTTCTTCTTACCTTTTTTTCGTCCCTTCATTCCTTTTGATTAGTTTTTCCATCTACTCGTCTTATTGGTCAATCACCTTTTGCGTTACAATATATATAACCACCCATCTCTAGTCTACTTGTCTCTTACACACTTTAGTCCGACGGAAGGACGAAAAAAAAGTCTCGAAAACAAAGATCCGAAAACTAAGACCCGAAAACAAAGACCGGAAAACGAAGACCAAAAAACGAAGACCCGAAAACTAAGATCTGTTCTCATCGTTCTCATCTTTAAGGAAGCCTCACATATCGATATTACCCACAAGAAAGAAAGAAACGTCAATTTTACGTTGGGGGGTGGGGGTTGGCGGTAGTGAAGTTTCTCTGTGACACGTCGTGGGAAAATTTGGAAGGATGGGAAGGATGTAGTTGTAAAGAAGGCAAAAGTGCTTTACTATGAACGAACAAAGAATGAGAAATGATGGACAGTAGTTTAACGAATCTTGAGACCTTTCGTCTTTAGTTTACCGACGATCAAGAAGTAGCAGAGGTTTCAAGAGAGAAGTTCGAAGTTACCGAGATTGAAGAACACGAGAATCCAGTTGGAAAGTAAGAGGAAGTTTCTTACCGACAAAAAATGTGCGAAAAGAGCTCTGGAAGGGAGTGCACGTGGTCGTCGATATCTTGCCTGAAACTCGGTATCCTTCATAGCGAGCCATATATGGATAAAATCAGCCGCAAGCTCATTCGTTTCTTTTGAGCTCGCATCGGAGCTACCGGAACCGATATGAAACATAGAAACTCAATCAATTTCTAAGTGTTTAGTTTGCCAGAAGTGATGATCATACCCATATAAACATGAAAGAGAAAAAAAACCGGTTAAAGCTAAGCGCTTGGAGTTGAATTAGTACGGCAATCATTTACTCGGACCGCGGTACAATGAATATGATTTTAGCCGGGGGGGGGAGTACTCCCTATATTTGGATGATAGGAATGACTGTCGCATTTTTTAGGGGTTGTAAGAAGAAATCCTGTGTTAAACCAAGAGCCTGGTATTTTTTAGGGTTGAAAAACGCCAAGTTATTGGACTGCTTGCAGTCCCGTGTTTTTAGCAAACATGCATGTAGTGAACAAGAAGTTAGGACAAAAGTCCTTTGGCGAACGACCTATTACGCGCGCGCCTTTATTCACTGCGTATCACGTTCAACGTCACATGAGAAGAGTTAGCGTCGACACGCTAGCTACCCAAGGAAACATTCCAGCTTTCAATTGATATTTTTTAGGGTAATTCTAAAACTGAGAGGTGTTTTTTAGGGTGGAAAATTTTATCCCTTGGTATTTTTTAGGGTATTTTGGGGACTTTTCCGACGGTCATCCTTACCCTTTTGACCCCGGAGTACCCCCTACCCCCCGGGGATTTTAGATTATATCAGCAGGAAACCTAAAAACTGTAAAGGACTTGCCTCGATAGAAGTAGTTTCTGTTCAGGCAGTAAAGACAGAAACCTAAATAAAAACCTTTCGAAAGAGACGAGTATGGGTCAATGAGATTCAGCCCACCCAACTTTTTGGTTCTAACCAGTTTCACAGTGGTCAGGCAGGCAATTACGCTCTCCATTGAGCTTTTCCCCGCTTCCCAAATACAAATTTTATGTATGGTAGCAAAACTGATTATCAACAAATTAAAACTGCTTTTATTCATAACGTCTCGGGTGGTGAATATTTCGGAGGCTTAGCTAGTGTAGACTCACGACTTCTCAGTAAAGACTAATCATCAATCGAAAAGGGTTTAATGCTTTATGATAAACACCCTTATGACTAAGGCCGACATTCGCTTTCGCACTTCACTAAAGCTGCAGGTTGTATTTTCAGTGTGTTGTTCCTTATTCTCGATCGTGTGTATTATCACTTCAGGCAGACTAAACATTGAGAAATATTTTATATATATATTTCACATATTATATGTTATTCATATTTTCTATATTTCATATCGGTTCCGGTAGTTCCGGTGGTTTCGTTTCGGTCGTTCCGATTGTTCCGTTTCTTTCGTTCCGGTGTTCCGGTGTTCCGGTGTTCCGGTGTTCTGGTGTTCCGGTGTTCCGGTGTTCCGGTGTTCCTAGTTTTAGTACATGCCCACGGTAACTGCTGACAGCTGATGTAACCAGAACGTATTCTATATTTTGTTGTTTGTTGCATTCGGCAACAAGTTATACGCGATTACTAGTACGGCTGTTTTTTTAACTTGAAGACTGACAAAGTTTGGAGGAATCAATTTGTTATCGAAGCATTTAATGATAAAACTGATTTCGATGGAAACTTCATCGAAGACATTTTAAATAAATTAAGTCGTTGGACGTATTATCTGTTAACCTCAAAGACTTTTTACAATGTTTTCAGAGCACAAAAATATCGATAAATATTTTTGACGTT
>JAOBRD020224380.1:12755-25509 GCA_027575215.2 Hydrozoanthus sils | reverse complement strand
AGAATTTGATAACTTTTCAATTATGACATTTGACATTACTCCTCAGCTGGACTCTGCACACCGAGTATCAAGTCAATCGGCTGACCCCCCATTTCCAGGTTCTGTACCGGTTTCTCCGTCACAGCCTCTTAACATCAAAAAATTTTTCGGACAATTTATTTTCGGACAAATTAATTTCGGACAAATTTTGGACAAATATTTCGGACTTTTTGCAGCAAGCATAACTTTATTACCAACCTGTTCCGATGGCAATTAAAAACGTTTTCAAGTATGATATCGTCTGTCTCAATGTAAAAAACAAATTCAGACAAAATAATCAGTTCATTTACATCTGGTACGGGTTCGTTCAGTTCATCTTCAGGAAGTGCACTGGTTAAATCCAAACAAGTTTTTTTTAACCTGCTCGTGCAGATCAAACGATTGATTGGTGTTATTAAACTTTAAAACTGGCGCATTTGTTTTGAAAATGTTGAGGCTGCTGTGGAATCTGAAAAGTACCTGAGTTTACCAATAATAATGGACTCGAGATCGTCCTAAGGGCAACATTTAAGATTGAGAATTCGAACCGGCAAATTCTTTGCCGATTTAAAGAACTATTTAAACAGAGTTGTGATGCTAATTGAAGAGGCCTCTCTGCACGTTGAAGAGAACATTTACCTAGGCTTAGAGGCTGATAATACCGGCGATGATAACGGTGATGATGAGATTTTCATAATTAGTGATGACAAAGAAGATGAAGATTGAATCATGCATTTAAAACGGATTTATTTAGCAAGGACAAACTTTTAGGGTGTGTTCGTTCGGGCCTATTCCGGAATAGGAATTCGTAAAGTAAAAACTTTGTCGGATTCGTGTTGCTGCTTTTCCGCGAAGTTACAAATAAAACATATCTTAGTGATATTTTAAATTGAAACAAAAATTTCGTCGCCTTAACACTCCGGAAAGAAATTCAAAACTTCATTCTTAATCCCAAATAGTTGCAATAGGCCCAAACAAACAGGCCCTCAACGATTTTCGTGTAAAGTCAAACGGTAAGAAAATATAAACAAATTGTCTGTTACTGTTCTTGAAATAAAAATCGATGGTCTATATCCTATCGAAAAAATTTTCGGATGCTAAAAATTTTCGGACGCTAAAAATTTCCGGACGGATTTATATTCGAACAAACTTTTTGCCCGAAATTAAATTCGTCCGAAGTTTTTTGATGTTAATGTAATTATATCATAATTTATCATACAGACAGGCTGCAGACTAATTATATTCATCCCAGTTATACCAAAAACTATGCTAGCTGGAACACTCCGCAGAACCCAAACGAACAAGCTCGCAAAAATAATCGTAGTCGACAGTAATGGTAATCGGTTCCTCAACAACAACAAGTATAGTCTCATCCCAATAACTCGAGCTCGCGCTAACTCTACCTCCCGATAACTCGAACCAAAATTGATTTCCTCTCATAAAGATTTACATTAAATTTACCCCAGGTAACTCAAACTCCCGATAACTCAAACCCTTCGTAACTCGAACCAAACGTACAAGGTTGCAAAAATAATTGCTGTCGACAGTAATGGTATATTATGTTCATTCGGTTCCTCAACAACAAGTTTAGAATAAATATTGTTTTATCCCGATAACTCGAGCCCTCGCTAACACGAACCTTCCGATGACTCGAACCAAACTTGATTTTCCTTTGTAAAGATTTACATTAAATTTTCCCTCGGTAAGGGAAAAGGTCAAAGCAATGGTACTTCCTAGGAACCAAATTTAGGGGGGTGGGATATTATGTGCCGCCACCCACCACCTTTTTTCAAAAAGGCTGAATTTCAGGAGAAAATATCATGTTCAATAAAATAGATATTGATAAAGTGCTTGCACCAACGCCTTCCTTGTGGAGAGAGGAGTCTATAATACAATAAAAACCAATACCCCTCAATCAGGTTTTGAGAAATTGAGCTCTGAAAAAGTGGTGGGGGTGTATCACCCTGATTTGTAATAAACAACAGGATTTGTAATATCAACAGGATATGTAATAACAACAGGATTTGTAATAAAAATCAACAGGATATGTAATAAAAAAACTAACCGGATTTGTAATATAATTTCAACCAGATTTGTAATAACTTACTTAACCGGATATGTAATAAGCTTTCAACAGGATTTGTAATAACAATACCAAAGATGGGAAGTAACTTATTCTTATACTGTTTTGATGTGCATTTCCTAAAAGATACGCACTAATCTAACATTTATGTAATGGTTTGGGGTTCGGCGTTTTTAAACTGTGTTCTATAACATGGACTCATTTCAGTATTTGTAAAAACGATGCTAAAGGTGGGAAATCACTCACTTCAATGTGCTTTTTAATAAGATATGATTATCCTTACCTGCACTGGAATTTCCAAAGGGTTCACGAGGGGTAATTAAGGGGCAAAAATAAAGTTCTGGGTAATTTTCCGACTACTCCGCCTTCTAAACAAAGTCTAACAAAAATAACGGACATGTTTTCTAATTTATTTTAATATGAACAAAATGGTACGTCCTGATACCAAACCCAACATTGCAAACGCGGCACACTCATGTACTATTTTTATCAGTGTTCGGCAGATTAAAGTAAAGTCGCGATCGTTATCGATCATAATTAATTACGAATTATAGCAATATATACAGCTAGCCTGCGTGCAGACGCCAGTCTCCGCTCGGCCAATTTAACGGCTGTTAAAAAAAATTAAGCGGCTATGCGTAGACTACAATACAGCTGGACCCCAAAAATTCGAAGCCTCAAGGGAAAAGAAAGAATAAATACCGTTCTGTAGCTAGCTGTGGTTTGGGAGTTCAAGATAAAGTTTAAAGTAAGAAGAAGAAATAAGTCTGTGCTGTCGTGCTTGAAGGTTGTAGATCGTCGTCACTTGTAATTTCACTTGATTTATGCGTTTAATACACTTAACACCCAATACACTCGCTATTTTGGCAAACATATTTAAACAAGGTTGGTGTGTGTGTGTGTGTGTGGGGGGGGAGAGGTTGAGTCAGCCATCCCATACTTTTTTTGTATTAGTTGCGCTCGACGAAGAACGCAATCCTATACGCGCAAGCGATGGTTGCGCTCCATAGCCTCGATCTCGTGCCGATGCATAGGACTCGGCAGGATATATGCACGCCTCGTGGTTGCATTTCACCGTGGACAAGCTAAGGTGCTGTAAAAGTGTATTTTTTTCTGGAATTACTGAAACCGTCTTAATATTAGCTCAAACTAAAGGCAAGAAAGAAACACTCACGAAAATAACCAGTAACGAAGAAAGTTTCCGAGTGGCGTAGCTGGAACCGAATTTTTAACGATAGCTACAAAGTCAAAACATTCCGGCCCTGTCCACTCTTATCTGGATATTTTCGAAAACGGAGATCTTTTTCTCCGCATTTAAAAAAATTCACGTCCAGATGCACGGATCCTAATAAAATTGTATTTGCACGTCCACACGTATGCGCAAAAGCGATTTAATTCGCTTATTAGTCTAGTTTAGGTTGTTCAAATTAAAGCAAAAATCTTCACAAAAGTCAAGTAAATCGAAAAGAAAAGGAAAGACAGACTCGTTTGTGTGGTCAGATGATGAAACAGAGCTGATACAAAGTCTCTTGCATAAGAGAAAAATAGACTGGGAGACATACCAAACCAAATATTTTGATATTTAAGATATTCATGAGCAGTACCCACTGTCCAAAGATGCAGAAGAACTGCCAAAGTTTATCCGCAAAGCAAAAATATATCACAAAGGGTGTTGTAACTTTGAAAACCTTTGTTTTCGGCCGTCCACACGAAAAGGATAAATCTCCGTTTTGAAAATATACAGTCTGGGAAGCGTTTACAAAAACCTCTGTATTTGTGGTGGAAAACCCCGTTTACGTGTGGTCGGGCGGTACAAAGCGAGAAAAAATCTCCATTTTCGAAAATACTCTGGATACGCGTGGACAGGGCCAATAATTTTTCGTCCAAAAATACACTAAAATCTTTTTTGTCGTAGTGAATTTTTCGGCTTTTTAAACTATAAAGGAGTAATGAACAACGCCGAAAAAAAGAGAAAAAAAGTTTTTCCCTCTTTGGAAAAAGATTTTTAGCGAGAAAAAAACTCGATCGATTGCGCAAGGCGAAGATTTAAACTGGGAACGTGCATAGCCAAGCGTGTTATCTGCACGCTCTTTTGCAGGCGTGCTTCTCATCTTTGGTGAGTAAGGGTTTATTTTTTTTTAACTATTATTTAATCATTTAAAACTTTGATTCAATTTAGTTCTTTGGCTGCAAGGTTAAAACAGACAAAAAGTTATAAAAATTCCGGCATTATTTGACAGTAATAATTACATTCACAAGCACACTCAAAAATATGTCAGCGTCAGAGCAAATCACTTGGTTCGCAGGTAGTACATTACTCACTTTTTACATTCAATTGCAAAAATGGCTAATTGATTGTTGTTGCCATGGCAACAAAAAAATTTCCAACATGGCTGCCTTTATTATTGGATTTTTTAAGTTTTTTCAAATTTTGATCAACTGCAAAAAACGGTTTCAAATCGTTTAAAAGGCATTTTGACGTTTTTGTAAAACTTTTGGGTGGTAGATTAGTGCGTATCTTTGAGGAAATGCACATCAAACAGTATAAGAATAAATTACTTCCCATCTTTAGTATCGTTACTACAAATCATGTTGATAGCGTATTACATATCCGGTTAAGTAGGTTATTACAAATCTGAATGAAATTTTATTACAAATCCGGTTAGTTGTTTTATTACATATCCTGTTGATTTTTATTACAAACCCTGTTGTTATTACAAATCAGAGTGATACAGGGGGTGGGGTAAGGGGGTCTATGCCGCCACCCATCACCTCCCTCGACAAAATTGGGTTCCTTAAAAATACCATTGTTTTGACTTCTTCCCTAACGGCTAGAACTACCGATAACCCGAACCCGCGCTCATTTGAACTTCCTGATCTTATTTTCCCCTCATAAACATTTACAGTAAATTTACCCTCGGTAACTCGAACTCCTGATATATCGAACCCTCGGTAACTCAAACTCCCGATAACTCGAACCGAAATTGTTTTCCCATCGTAAACATTTAATCTAAATTTACCCTCGGTAACAAGAAGTCCCGATAACTTAATATCCTCGCTTATTCGAACTTCCCGATAACTCGAACCAAACTAGATTTCCCTTCGAAAACATTTACAGTAAATTTACCCTCGGTAGCGCGAACTCCCGATAACTCGAAGGTTTTCTAGTTTCCCTTGAAGGTTTGAGTTATCGACTGTAGCAAGGTAAAACAACTCAAAGTTTAGGGTCAAAAAAAGCCTGGGCATTTCGCAGATTGTGTGTTTACATAGTTTATTTACGGTTCTACAGCTTGATCGCGTAGATCTCACTAATAAAGCTGATTGATGGCCTCTTACTAGCTCTTAGCACTACGCATACAGTTTTTTCAACTAACTTGTATAATTACGGTTATTTTCGTGGGTTGAAATTGTGTTCTTTGCGTGTAGGCGTAGCTTATGAAATGCTGTATACATCATATTTATTTTTGAGATTCTATTGAATATTGGCTTGCATGTCGGAAAATCTCTAAGAATTAACAAACATAACTGATACTCAAACTTTATATGAGGCGTCACGGTCCTGTCACGTTAGGTGCTCGAAAAAAAAATATGCTCTTTCATAACTAACTTTTTACTGATCTACTATTCTTTAGTTTTTTTAAAAACTGAAAAGCACGTGGGGAGGCTTAATTTCGCTTCCGATATTTTAGTCTAAGCCTGGGTACGAGTAAAAAGCATTTCCGTTTACCAAATTAGGAACATTCTATGACGTAATAAAGGTGAGCAGAGACTGGAGCGAGTAAATATACAATAAAACTTCTTTGGTGTTAGCCAGAGGAGAGAGTCGTCAAAAGATTGGAAGAGAAAAAAAGAGGAAAAATAATTGTTAGATTTTTTTGTTCGTAAAGGGAAAGTTTCCGCCGTCTTGTTTGTAGTTTGTGAATGGCATCTTCACCAAATTCTTCGGCTGTGAGAGCTCTGCAGCTCGAATTGAAGAAGCTTACGGCTGAACCTGTCGAAGGATTCAAGGTTGAAGTTCTCGATGAAAGCAATATTTTTGAATGGGACGTAGCGATTTTTGGACCTCCCGGTACTTTGTACGAAGGAGGCTACTTTAAAGTAAGTTAAAATGGTAAATATTGTACTGTTTTGCAGCTTTCTCTACTTTTATGTTGATTGCGTTTTCTTGTGTGTTTTCTTGAACAGGCGCACATGTCATTTCCACACGACTATCCATACTCGCCACCAACCTTTCGATTCCTAACAAAAATGTGGCATCCAAATATATATGAGGTGAGGGCTTTGATGTTTCTTTTCCTGCTCAGGGATTTTTACTTATATTCTTTTATTTCGAAATCTAGTCAGGAGATGTTTGTATATCCATTCTGCATCCGCCAGTCGATGATCCTCAGAGCGGCGAATTGCCGTCTGAACGCTGGAACCCGACTCAAAACGTTCGGTAAGTTAGGTCGATTACGACAAAGTTGTAGATATTCACTTATATTCTTAATTAAGCGAGCGAGTCATTATTATTCTGTCTATAACAAAACTTGAAATAAAGTTTTCCGATACTTGATGATTTCTCTTTGCCGCATAGGATTTCCATGCAAGTTTGCTGTCAGCTCATGTGACTGTGTTACTGTATCTTGTTTGTTGTCGAGATTTGTTCATTTAGGAAATATTCCGATTTAGTTCCGTCTGAGGTTTAGTGAAAACTTATCTCTTTAGTATTTTGATTATTAATGGATGAAATAAATTATTTTGTATCAAATAACGTTCGAGATCGGATTTAGCACTCACAACGCTTCGTTTTGACCGGAAGCGCAAAAAGAGAAGTTCTCTTTTTCCTATAATTCGAATCAAAGCATTTTATTTTCGTTCGTTCCATTTAGCTACGGTATACTGCTCTACAAGTCTGGTTTAACGTTCATTTTGAATCATAAGCTCTTTCCTATGCCTAAAATCTGAATTAATCGACTACAATTCATCCATTTTTTTGATACTAAATTTATTCCATACAACAAGGATCACCCTAGGCCTGGTGCTGTACATGTGGGTATTGTTGCTTTTTTTGTCGCATGTTTTCGCGATTTCCCTTTCGTCAATAAAGCTTAAAAAACAGTGAAAATAATTTCTCAGCCTTCGTCTTGTAGTTTAGGAAACATGATTGCAAGCGTAGATGTCGGTTATCACAAAGAAAACGAAGTAGAGTTGTTTCTGGTTGTTGATTGAATTATGTATGATACAAGTGCTATAGCGCTAGCTATACTCGGATGTATGTCATTGGAAATTTAGAAGTTAAAATGAAACTTGTAACACATACTTTGTTAGCTCAAATCATATTTAAACTTTACAATCAAGTGAAAAGGGTAACAAGGCGTTCAAATGTTACAGAAAACAGTTTTGATTAAAATTAGGACAGGTTGCGTTTGCAACTCGGTTGTCTTACTGCCTATTGAATAGAAATAGAATCGTGCCCAATAAAATTAGGCACAATAAGGTTGTTTTGAAGCAGGTGGGACAACTTGTGTAGTGGATAGATAGCACAAGAGAAAACCAGGATTTTGCCAGTTTGCAAGTTTTACTTTAAACTAGTTGAAGTTACAGCAACAAGATAGCAGAGGAGGCAGTAGGGCATATTTTTTTTCTAGCTAAAAGTTGACATGAATTTTAGATTACAAAGGCAGTGGTTATGACTGTTTTCTCTTAACTGATATAAAATATATGCTTTAAAACATGATTTAAGTCAAACTTAACTAAATCAATGTTAAGTTTGGTGCGTCATTCAGTCGTGAAAGTTTTGACTAAGTAGAATATTAAAAGGTTAAAGCCTTCTTTCTTCCACTGTTGCAGCAGGGAGAGAGATGCAGTAAGGGTTGAAATAAGGATAAAATGCTGTCCAGAGCCTGGTTCTAAGCAAACTTTTTGGGTACCACTTCAAAAGTATAGGAATCCACCTTTGGTAATATGGTCCTAGCTTAGATTTTTAGAATGTGAGATCATAAACAAAGGTCTTGTTTCTCCTCACACTACATGAATAGAACCTAACATTTAGTTACAAAGCAAACCACAAAAGATGAAAAGTAATTTTCTCCTTAACTTCTTGGCAGCATAAAAACCTTAAGAAACGTTGCTATCCATACTTGGTCAAATAATCATTCCATTGATTTTAGCAATGACTTTGTTATTCTAATCAACAGTGATTTCAATAAACATATACTGGCAAAAACTAGAGATAAGCAAGTTTGACAATTTGGCTACAACTTGCCACCATTATCATTGCATATTTAATTTAGTTTTTCCCTTGATAATTAATGGCATTACTTTTTGGGCTTGTTATGTGTCCAATGCAATGTGTCCAAAGAACTTTAGAATTTTGATTTAAAGCAGCAATTAAAGGTGCTGATAACAATTCAAAATCATTGCTATGGCAATACTAACTCAATCATTTATGACTTGTTAACATTTTATTTGTTGTTTAGCAGCCTCAAATTCCTATAGTGCATGTTTTTAGTTTGTTTTTCACTTATTATTCTTGTTCCTAATATTTTCTTGGGTACAAAACAATAATACACACTGCAACATTTGTGGTGGAGGTTTGGCTCTAGCTATATTCACAACTGAATGTGAAGCCAGAACCACAAAGACGAACCTTGACACTTGAACCAATATTATATACATTACTAGCTACCATAATCTCAAAAGAGCTCTACAAACAGGCCTGTAGCCATGACGAAATATTAACAGAAGCAGTAAGAATATCTGTTTATTGTGCGAGTACCAAGGTGTAGGGAAACCAATGCTAAGGATGTCTGGGGGCATACTTCCCCAGAAATTTTCTGAAATTGTTATCGTAAGAATTGCTTAAAATGCACCAAGTACCTGAGCTAATTTTTAGGACAGAAAAATGCTGAAAAAAAAAATATGGGCCATGAACTTTTTCAACTAACAGAATTCTTCACCATGAACTGACTGTCAAAATAAAACCTCTTAGATTGAAAAATGGAGGCAAAATTAATGTAAATGAGATGGATTTGTCTTTAAAATTGACTGCGTGTTAAATTACTTAAATTGAAACTGCTTTATGAAAACCCTTTTTGTCAAAAACATTTTCTTTCAAAATTTTGGCTGAGGCAAGGGCCTTGTTTCACCTCAAGGTTGTTACGAGCCTGACAGATCAATAGTAAGAATATTTAGCTCTTGTCCATATAAGGAAGGTATTTCTCTTCCCACTCTAACTCACTGTTACAAAAGAAATCCATTTCATAACTGTAGTTTTCCACTTTTAGTTTTTGTTTATTTTCATTAAAGGCTACAGCCTGGTAGCTGAAAGAGTTTATGATAAGCATAAAAGTGTTGCCAGGTCATATTTGAGAGAACATAACAGATAACATGGAGTGCTAAATGTATTTGTTATGTAACTGTAGACTACTAATATTGATCATTTGTGGACTGTCAACTAAATTTTTACAACTCCAAAATTAAAGATTCTAGTATAAAATCAGTTTTTATTTTTTCAGTACAAAGTTAACCTTGCAGTTTCACATACTTTGCTTTCTTCAAAACAAAAAAAAACAACTTGATTTTATCTTCATATCTTCATAATTAGAAACCAGTAACCTTACTTAGATGAATGCAATGACACTGACACAATGATACTTATTTATTTCATTATATTTTATAGGACAATTCTTCTCAGTGTAATATCGTTGTTAAATGAACCCAACACTTTCTCCCCGGCAAATGTTGATGCTTCAGTTATGTTCAGGAAATGGAGGGATACTAAGGGAAAGGATGGAGACTACGAGAAAATTGTTAAGTAAGTATTTTGCTTTTGAAGCTTGAGAATTGGCTATCAGCCAAAGACATTAATAGAGGAAATTACATGGCTGCATTGGGATACATGCTATACATTCAGCATGAGAAGATAAATTTTGTATCACCAAGCAGCCATGTAATGTTCTGTCTATTTTATAGATACTAATGAAATTTCTGCATAAAACAAAACTTTTTTCAAAGAACCAGCTGCGTGCCTGAGCAAGAATCTCTCTTGTAATTGGCTAATCATGTTAGTAACTATAGTGACACAAATATCCTTTCAAGTGAAAGATAAAAATATTATCTTAACTGTGTGCAATGAAGACTGATATAATTCTGATAGCGTAGAAGCAGTCCTTTTTCTGTTGGTTTACAATAAACATTGGTAGCTATTGATGAGCAAGTCATTTCTAATAGCATGCCGGGAAAGCCTGGGAGTTTGCATCTGGTCAATAACTCCATTGTGAAATTCAAGGACAAATGGACATTACCATAATTTCTGGGCGATTACCCGCGGTTAATACATTAATTTTTCTGTGTTTAGATGTTGCTGCGGATAATGTGATAATTACTAAAATTATTTAACTTGTCCAGTAAATTGGATGAACATAAAAATAAATTTTCGTTGTTCATGTCAACTTCACAACTTCACAGCCTTCCACAGGCATCTGATTCATGATCATGCCGAAACTTTTCAATTCATTTTGTTCATGACGCAGCACAATTAGCAAAGTGATTTCCAGCACATGTGTAAATGAAACACTTACAAGAATATCAGTGAACAAGTCCAGTATATTCATAAGTAAGAGAGTATATTATTCCTGTTTCAATCAATTTCTAAGATCCATCTTTTAAAGATTGCGTTAAATATCTCATGAATCTGATCATTCGACCCCACCCAGTGCTTGCCCCAGCCTCTCCTTGACCTAACAAAAATGGTGCAGAACAATTGTGATAGCACAATGCAATGCTAAATTGTAGCCAAGTGAAGTTGAAAACTTCCTTAAAATAATCAGATACAAAACTTGAACTAAAAGTGAGGAGATTGTGGATAAATAGAGTACATTTTCCATAGAATTGGCAGCTTAAAAATGTGAAAATTTTCTGCTTTTTACATGGAGTTGCAAGGCGAGCATTTTAAATGCTCATTTTTAAATTGCTTCAACTTTGTAAGTTCTGGAACTCTTTCGCATATTTTCTTTTGTTTTAGAGTGCGGGTTATCTACTGGTGTGGGTAATCTGCTTATTTATTTTTCTTTTTGTGGCCAAAATGAGTTGTGCAGGAATCTGCCAAGCAGGAAATTACGGTATCCAGTATGTTTAAAGAGGCTATGACAAAGATCAGTAATTTTTCAATTTTCAAAAAGTATATTATTAAAAACTTTGGTTTGCCAAGTTTGAGAAACATTTGATAAAAGTACGTCAAGATATGGCGTGTAGAATTTTGAATTTTTCCTGCTAAAAGTGTCCCGTTCAAAAGACCAACTATATGGTGTAACAGGTCATGTGTGTCTCACCTCAGTCCATCCAAAATCGATTTTAAAACATCTGTAACTAATAGAGTTTCAGTCTATTAAAACTCTAGCAGTTACAGATGTTTTAAAATCGACTTATCTCTTTACTTTGTGGCACCATATTAGATGGACTGAGGCGAGTTGCATGTGACCTGTTATGTCATATTGTTGGTCTTTTGAAGGGGACACTTTTAACGGGAAAAATTCAAAATTCTACACGCTGTATCTTGGCGTACTTTCATCATATGTTTCTCAAACTTGGAAAACCAATGTTTTTTATAGTATACTTTTTTTAAAATTTAAAAACTGATCATGTGTCAATGAGATGCTCTTTAAGGAAGCAGTGGCTGCTGACCGAGATGACATTGCAGTTGATTTATCATCAATATATCTTCTGTAGAAAGCAAACAATGGCAGGTTCTCTTCAATATAATACAAAAAGGCAATGACCGTGAGGGGGCATAAATGGCACCCCATAGCTACTTCATCCTTTTGCTCATTGAGACTACCATATATTGAAATGACTGATCTTCAGTAGCCAACTGGAGCAGTTCAATGATTTGAATGATTGTGAAATGTGAGATATATCATGAGTTTATTCTTGTTCTCAATGTATTCTCTAAACCTCTCTTTAAATACTAATAATCATCATTAAGATAAATAATTAAGTTATCATCCGACCTCTATTAAGTGGCAACCTATAAAGCAGCCGCCCTCCACTGGGCAGCCACTTTCAAAAGTCCCGGTTTTTAAAGTCAGTAAACTGCTGTATTTGATGAAGTTATCATCTGACTTCTATTAAGCAGCCACCCTCCACTGGGCAGCCACTTTCAAAAGTCCCTGTCTTTTAAAGTCAGTAAGCTGCTGTATTTGATGAAGTTATCATCTGACCTCTATTAAGCAGCCACCCTCCACAGGGCAGCCACTTTCAAAAGTCCCCATTTTTAAAGTCAGTAAACTGCTGTATTTGATGAAGTTATCATCTGACCTCTATTAAGCAGCCGCCCTCCACTGGGCAGCAACTTGCAAAAGTTCCCATTTTTAAAGTCAGTAAACTGCTGTATTTGATGAAGTTATCATCTGACCTCTATTAAGCAGCCGCCCTCCACTGGGCAGCAACTTGCAAAAGTTCCCATTTTTAAAGTCAGTAAACTGCTGTATTTGACAAAGTTATCATCTGACCTCCATTAAGTGGCCACCTATTAAGCAGCCACCTTCCACTAAGTGGCTACTTTCAAAAGTCCCCATTTTCAAAGTCAGTAAATTGCTGTATTTGACAAAGTTATCATCTGACCTCCATTAAGTGGCCACCTATTAAGCAGCCACCTTCCACTAAGTGGCT
>JAOBRD020224380.1:0-12655 GCA_027575215.2 Hydrozoanthus sils | reverse complement strand
ACTTTCAAAAGTCCCCATTTTTAAAGTCAGTAAATTGCTGTGTTTGAAAACTCTATTAAGTGGCCCACCTCTATAAATTGGCTACTTTACAAAGTCCAGAGGTTGGACTGTAAGTACTTTAAACTACAATACAGACAGAAGTAATATTAGGGTTTGTTCTTCAACAGTTTACAAAGTTATAGGTGACTTTCAATGAGGCCTTGTGGCCATTGTGAGAGCAGTCTGAATAAAACATGTTTTGTTGATGGCAAAGAATGGTTATTTCTCTTTTTCAATAGCTGCAAGGTCTCATTTGATCACATATGAACCTTTTTTTTGCATCTTAATAATGAATTTAAGAAAAAAAAATGGGATCATGGTTTTCTCGTGCATATGTGCACTGTACTTGCTTTTTCCTGCCTTTTGGAATTATATTCTACTTTATTTTACTTTATACCTAAAACAAAAGAACGAGACATGGTGATTTGAAGATATGGAATTTAAAAACAAAATTTTCATCATTTACTTCCTCATTCATTCTTAATTGATTGTTTATATGTGTGTTGGGGCTCAATTTTGTGCTGAGTAAGAACAAGACTCTATAGTCCTCCATTTGTGGTCAATTCAGTGTATGATCAGATAACTGAGATTGATTTAACTTATCAGAATGCTAAGAACTCAATATTGGAGGTTGAAAATTTAATAATTTATATTATTTTTATTGGTGTTATAAAATGCTGAATTAAGTCCAGGGAGGGGATGACTTGTTCCTGGTAACTATATAACTTGGAAACATGACTTCTTCATCAGAATATCATGTAACATTTGTTGCAGGAAACAAGTGCTTCGCTCCAAGCTAGATGCTGAGAAAGATGGGGTCAAGGTCCCAACAACAGTACAGGATTATTGTGTAAAGTCAAAACCCATAAAGTCAGACAGTGATGATTTTACAGATTTTTACGATGATGATTATGCAGATGATATGGACGATGATGACGATGATGATGATGATGCAATGGAATATAGTGAAGACTCAGGAAATGAGGAAACATGATATTTCCTGATTCTAGAGTGGAAATTTTTAGAGCTGTATATTTTGTACCGTGTATAAATAGGCATTTTTGATGTTTTCATTACTGTATGAAGTGTTTAACTTGCTAAATATCTTTAAAAAGCTGCAACTTCTGTTAATGTAGCGAGCGAAGTGTGTTATACCATTCCTGCTTTCAAAGCTACATCTAAGGTAGTTCACTCTCTGCTACCACGATGAATATGGTATTATGATACCAAATTTGAATTTAGGAGTTAGGGGATGTTGTAATTATTTTGTTACATGAAAACATGCAAAGGTACAGCAGTGGGAATGTATGATAATGCCAGTGAGAGACAAATCAGATAATGCAGACTAAAAGGATTTATCTAGTAGTATAACTTTTCACTTGATCAGTCCTGTAAATAGTATATAAGAGAGTGATTCCTCCATATTGTAGCTACAAAGGCAGTTATAGCTACCTATATTTATTAGCTTAGTCGTCCTGCTGTGACGCACGCCACTGAATTTGTCTTTCAGTACTGATTCAAGAACTTTCTGAACATGAGTTGCATGGACAGTTCCTTGCATCTTGAAAACACTTCCCACCCATGAATCACTGGGTGAAGTCTGATCTTCAGCCTTTTCGTTGCAGAAGCGAACAAGTATTTTTAAAATAGTCTTTACTCTTAGGTTAATATCATCCATGTAACAATGGTCGTGGAGTAGAATATTATCAAACTAGAAAAACCAGCGACAGGCTCCATCATGAACCCACGTGAAAAGTGAGAATTTTCCTATCAGTACAAAATTTTCGGCGTTACCCAAAAAGTCCGCCATGTTTTTCGCAAGAAACTGATAGAACCTTTTTCATTGACATGTAGAAAAGTTACCAATATTAACTGAGATTACCAAAGTTGTAAAACCATATTTTAGGTAGTGTTCAGTTTCTCACAGATTGTTCACTCAACAGTTGCTTTGAACTAAACATCTAAACTTCACAAGTTAATGTAGAGTTTTCAATATCAAGATGCAAAATTTTCAAACTGTGAAATTATGTTTTGACTAGGTGAAATTTTCCTTTATTGAATTTGCAAAAAACTGTATCATTTTTATCTTTTTAAACAAGATGTTTATCAGTAATGAAGTTGTTATAATTTTTTTTATTTTATCCTTCAACTTGATTCTTTAAATATTATAAAATAATAAAATCTATACTTTAGCAGGTGAGCGTGTACCAACGTCTTGTTAGCTAACATCATCTTTGGAGTGCTGTTACAAGACAACGAGTCGACGTATTACTAACTAGCACGACCCCGAAATACTGCCATTCTCTTTAGAAACAGTAGGTAAAATGAACCGACGCATTACTAACTAGCACCACCACGGAATACTATGGGCCATTCTCTTTAGAAACAGTAGGTAAAATGAACCGACGATTACTAACTAGCACCATGCACCCCGGAACACTATGGGCCATTCTCTTTAGAAACAGTAGGTAAAATGAGCCGACGCATTACTATAAAGGAACATCGCCCTTGGAATACTATGGGCGATTGTATTTACTGAAACAAGATGAAACATTAACGTTGCAGGTTATGTCTTTCCCCGTTCATTTTCGACAGCAAACGATCGTGGAATTAAAGAAGCGCGGGGAATTTTTCAGAAAACGCGCTGAAATATAAGTATAGGTACGACATTCACCCAAAGTATGCAGTTCTGACTGCTCGAGAAAATCGTAAAAAATAAAACCAAAAATGTTTTTCTTGGAAATTCTACATTCGGAATTTGGTTACAATACTAATAACGCGTGCATTGAATTCCCAGTGGTATATCGACATTGTGGGAGTCCCTCGAAGACGATGTTCTAATGAAGGGTCAACGCTCGAAATGTCAGCACTTTGGAAGTTTTCTACGACTAAGTTTTTGAAATTGATCAAAAATTAACTATTGAAGTTGCCTACCGACACACTTACCAGTTTTAAAGGGGAACTGAACCTTAAAACCGACTTTTGCAAACAAAATCTTAAAGAGTGTGAAAACGATATTAAAACATTTTTCCTCGAATCGCGCCGATTTTCCGAGAAATTCGAGTTTAAAACACGTTACGTGCCGCATTGTACCGGCGGTGGAGAAATAGTGAGGCTATGACGTCAGATATGGGGATAAATTGGCTCGAACTGAAAAGATTCGTCACTGAAGCAAGATAAAACACACAATTTAAATTTTAACTTTTACTCTTGACTGTGTAAGCAAACCGAACAAGTGCTCGCTAGCTTCCAAATAACCTACGTCACACGTTACCTTCGTTTACCGCTGACAAGTTGACAAGCGCCCACGCTCAACGATCTGCTACATGCACATTCAAGCTAGAATTGCTCGGAAAATCGGCGCGACACGAGAAAAAAAAACTTTAAAGGATTTCAGGGTTCGGTTCTCCTTTGGTAAAATATTACATGCATCAACGTCTTGTTTATTTAGCTCAACCTCGGAATACCATGGACCATTCTCTTTTGATACAGAAGAATATTATATAAGAAAACCCGTGAACGACTTTCTGTATCGTCGGATCCAGTAAGGGGACCACGTCAGCTTAAAAAAATTACAAATGAAAGCACTAGTAACATAATGGACCTTCCTCTTTGAATACAACAGGTGTACCCTAGCTCAACGTGTAACTAGCATCCTTGAAATTTTATTGACCATTCTCCTTAGATACAACGGGTGCAAAAAGAACCACTATTACTAACTTCGCCTATGGACCTTTCTCTTGGGACGAAACAGATACTACTAAGAATATGGACCACCAACTCTTGATACACAAGGTGGAACCTGCATAAAATCGCCATTGAAATTTATATGGACCCCACTTCTAGGCTCAACCGGTACAATCTGAACCAATATCGTGGTATTTCCAATTTAGATATAACCTGTCCTCACTTATTGACGAATATGACTAAAATACAACGACACTCCGTCTTTAGGTTCAGACCAACTAGTTACGGGTTAACACCACCCTTGGAATACTGAGAACATTTCCTCTCTAGGTACAACCTTGCCATACTTTGGCAAACTAACTTTGGAATACTGTGGACTTCAAAATCTTAGTTCAAACCTTGACTTATTAGAAATTTCCTCTCTAGATAAAACAAATGCTATCTGGTCCAATTGTTAAAACCACTTTGGAATACTGGACCTTCCTCTCTAGACACAACCACTACACAACATGCCTAACTTTTCATTTGGTATCACTCTGGAATACTGTGGATCTTCCTCTCTTAATACAACAGCTGCAACCTGGTCTTACCTTTCATTTGATATCATTCTAAAATACGGTGGTCATTCCTCTCTAGTTACAGCAGCTGCAACCAAGTCTAACTTATCATTTGATATCACTCTGGAATACTGTGGATCTTCCTCTCTAGATACAACAGCTGCAATCTGACCTTACCTATCATTTGCTATCACTCTGGATTACTGAAGACCTTGCTCTCCAAATAAAACAGCTGCAACCTAGCCTAAATTATCATTTGATATCACTCTGGGATACTGTAGATCTTCCTCTCTTGATACAACACCTGCAACCTAGCCTAACTTATCATTTGATATAAATCTGGAATACTGTTGATCTTCCTCTTCTGATACAACAGCTGAAACCTGGCCTAACTTATCATTTGATATCACTCTGAAATACTGTTCATCTTCCTCTCTAGATACAACAGCTGCAACCTGGCCTAACCTATCTATTGATATCACTCTGGATTACTGTGGATCTTCCTCTTTAATACATAGGCCTTCCTCTCTAGAAACAAAAAGTGCAACCTCACCCAAATAATTTTTTGGTATTGAAGACTTAGGACTTTCTTGGTCTTCTCAATGTTTATCAAGTGCAACCTGATAAACTTGTCAAGGGGTAGCCCCATCCTAAAAACACACCGGAAAGCACTCCCGAAATTATAAAGAAATATTCAAAGCTTTTCTTTTACAAAAGATCAAAAGAGCTACTGATAGTAAAATAAAAACAAAACAAAGGAGTAGTAGCATGGCTAAATACCTTGGCAGTTCAGTTACAGTTTAGCTTTTAAAGGTTCTCTAAGACTATTCTTTGCTTTCTTTCAAACACTGGTACCGTTAAAGGAATTCTTGGAAACTGTTTCAGTGGATAACAATTGACAAGCGTCGCAAACTAGTTACAATACGTTTTAATATACAATGTCTATGCATTAATATTTAATTTATTTGTCTTCTTTATTATATCAATTCCATTTTATTTCATAAAAACTAAAACAACACAATTTACGGTATTGAATAAAAGATCCCATACATGTCAAGATCCTGTAGCAAACAAAATTCATGGAACAAGGCAATAACACCGGACTTTAATCCAGACTATGGCCTTCATGTACTAGAAGCCTATGGATGTATGTAATGTATTTATACTCCGCAGCATTCCGCTCTTCTTTATGATTAGTCAAGCATGAATTACCACCGAGTTCAATTGAACAGATAAGCACCTTCAGTCATCTTTCCTGTAAATAACAAAAACTGGTATTGTACATGAATGTACAGTAAAGAAAAAGCCGTGTATTTCCTGCAATATTAATATACGAGTGTAAGCTTCATACATCATCTTTTTATCAACGCTAAAAGGTCAAACTCTTACTTGCTAACCCTCGACTTATATTTAGCGCAAATAATTATTTCAACGTCCAATAACCAGCTTTCTGCTAACCTAGAACACAATTCATTGGTAGGCCATGCCCTATGGGTTTTGATTCCCCTGGAGTCAGAGATTTTTCCTTTCTCTGAGATGACTCATTTCCTTTCTAGGAATTTTGCAGCTTGAGATAGAGCAAGAGAGAGAGAGAGCAGAGCAACATGGCGGCCTCAATGGGTTTGACTAGTACTTTCTTGACACATTTATGCAGAATATTAATAAACTAGTAGTTCTTAAAAAGAACGAAGCACTGTCTGATGATCGAGTAGTGCATGGGTAAAGTTCCCCTACCAAGTACTAAATTGTTTGAATTTACATGCTGTGAATTCGATCAATAACTGATTGTGTTCGCGAGTTGACAGCGACGCTTTCGTTGCATAATAAACGATAAAGAGCCATAAAAGCACATTGCCTTCCTCTTCAAAACTTGTTGATCATGAAGCTTTCGGATGCTTGAAGAATGCTTCCTTGCTGTGAATTTGATGCATTATTCATGCATTATTTACCTTTCTCTCGAAGACTACTAACATCGATCGCACACACTCCAACAATGGAAACCAACAAACAAACCTTACGCAGAAGCTGATTGGCCTACAGTGGTCGAACCAACCATATATGGAACACCAGAAATACCGGAAGCAAAAAGCCATGAATTCATACCCCTGATTAGGTTCGAGAGGCCAAACCAACCATGTATGGAAAAGAGATGGAAAACCGGAAGTAAATATCGAGTTTTTCTGCCGGAATGAATCGTTTTCAAAATTTTTGGAATCCCAAACTGATGTTTTATTAAACACATCAAAAAATAGGTCTGGAGTGCAGGTGATGTTATGGTGTTCCATAAAAGTTTACCCTCGATCGTCAGGCAGTTAGCGTACATGTTGCAACATGTAGTTCTACCTCCAAATCAACTTAAAGTACATCAGCCAGAAGCACAAATAACTAATCTCAGCATTTGACCAAAAATTTGACCACTCCGAAAAAGATGGCCGCTGTACATTTTACCACAGTGCATTGCGAACCTTACGACGCTAAAAGAAGCTTAGGGAAGGTTATAATCGGTAATACTCTTCGACGTACCGACAATACTGTGTGTGTCAAGTATGAGGTTTTCAGATTCCCTCTGTGTTTTATGGACATTTTTTGACGTTTTACGCTATGAATTATGGGTAAATGTACAGGTCGCCATCTTTTTTGTTATTTGTGGATTACAAACAATAGAGACCTTAAGCACAGGAAAATTTCATCATGACAGAGGTCTGTTTATCGTAACTTGACTGGATCGGCTTTTTTGGCGCGATTTTTTTACCTCTGCAGCATACGCCTTGCCACGACGGACGCGCGCTAAGGAAAATGGGCGCGAAAACTAAATTTTAAATGCCCAAACGTAAATTAAGATTTTTCGCCCAATCTTTTTGTGTTGAATCAATCATTTCATATTATATTCAAATAAACTTCATCTTGTCCACGGTAACGACAAAAATTCAACGTGGAGGTGAAAAGCGTCTTGGAACCCTTGTAAAAACTGATATTATTTGATTTCCGGTTTACCTCCGTGGCAACACGGACGTCTTTTGCTTAAGGTCTCTAATAATTAACGCACACACAAATTAAATCATTTCAAAGAACTATCTTATGTGATCTAAAGGTTTACGTGCCTTCGTTTAAAATGTTAGTTCAATTGTTTCAGTTTACCTTGTAATGGACCTCTGAAAGATTCTTTAGCTTCTCTGCTGCCTTTAGAAACAAAACAAATAGCACTTTATCATACAAAAGCTATTTCAGTTAATGAAGAGCAACATGTTTTTGAAATGCAAAGGACTCACTCTTTCTTCAAAACATTCTTTAAAAATGATAACCATTGTCAGAAACGTTAACACTAAACGGCTACCCCAAAATAAATAAACTGAAAGCCAGTTTGGGAAGCATCCATACTAATACATCTTCTTCTCTCCTTGTTTTCATTTGCTTAACAATTTGTTTCACGGTTTCCGAGAAAGCACTAGGCCTCAAAGCGACTGTTGACTCTGACTCAATTGAAAACTTTCTCACCTTTGACACGACTACCAGCTAGCACGGTTATAGTGCTAAACAGCAATTTTACTGACTGGCTTAGATCAACTTTAGCCTCGGTTCCAAGTAAAGCTTTGTAACAATAGTTTTTTCAGAGACTTTGACTGTCTATGTCTACGTGTCCACATTATTACACTAAGAGACTCACACAAACGATTGAACTGATCAAACCTGTTCTGCTGTCAAATCTCTCTGGGCTTGAGCCAGCATTTCATACCCAACCATGAACTTTTTTACCTACAAAGTCGTAAAGACGCCGTGATTACGTGATGTTGAAAATACCGCACGTAAATCATAATACACAATATACATGTAGTTAAAACTCCTCAGCAACCCCACCTCTACTGTCATTATATCTGAAGATGAAAGGTTTAAGCAATTACCATGGGGCAATTTGAAACATGCATGTACAAAGTTGATAAGTTTAAAGAAAAGAACATTTTTTTTATTTCACCACCATATAATGAAGTAATTCTTGACTTGCAAGTGACGCCACAGCGGCCACGTTGGCGCCCTTGAACAAAATAATTTTAATGATTTCTTTTGTTTTAAGCACCAACACGGCCGCTTCGTCTTTTGTCTTTGGTGTCTCTAGGGAATGCGTGCAAGTCAAGAAACATATGTTGTTTACAGAAGTGGTGAAGAGTCCGAAAACCACAACGCTTATTAATAATTTGGGACTCCTCAATGTACAGGCATGTCTTGTTGGTACGATCTGTGGTTGTTCTAAAAAGTAGACAAAGAAGTAAATAAACAGACTCTAAGCGTGTCAATATGTTTGATTTTTGTAAAGATATTAACGAAATTTTGAATTTTCCTTTCAAAAGATATCTCTAGTTCTATCAGGATTGATCAGGAATAAAAAAACCGCGAGACAAAATCTTTTTCACGAAACCTGCTACCTAAGGTGGCTACTAATGATAAAGATTTTAGCGATTTTGAAAAAAACGGTAGTATTTAGTACTCGCTAAATATAGTGAGCGCTATAATTAAGGTTGTTCTCCCTTGTCCTTCCTCCTCCGCTTGATAAAAATTAAAAAGGCATTGAAATCCATAATGAGTGATACAAGTGTTCTCATAGGTAGTCTTCTGTTTCTAGTTATGCCTGGTTGTCGTCCTGTCCCAATACGTCTAATATTTATCATAATTTTTTCTGCTAATTTTAGTGTTGATACAAAGGTCGACACACTTTGTTCTGTTCCTTAATGTGTAACTTCATCTGAAAAATGTTCGTTATTTCAGTTGTGCTGATAAGATACCATTGAGACTAAAACGAACAGTAAAAAGCTCTGCATTGTTTGAGATCAAATGCTCAAAATATGATTTTAAGTTACGCGAAGGTTTTGTTTTGCATTTAAAATATACCAACCTCAGTATGTTTCTATATAAGGAAGGAAGTCAAAACAATGGTATTTTAAAGGAACCCAATTTTGTCGGGGGAGGTGGTGGGTGGCGGCATAGACCCCCTACCCCACCCTCCACCACTTTTTCAGAGCTCAATTTCTCAAAACCTGATTTTTAGGGTATCGATTTTAATTGTATAATTGACTCCTCTCTCCACAAGGAAGGCGTTGGTGCAAGCACTTTATCGATATCTATTTTATTGAACATGATATTTGCTCCTGAAATTCAGCCTTTTTGAGAAAAGGTGGTGGGTGGCGGCACATAATACCTCACCCCCCTAAATTTGGTTCCTAGGAAGTACTATTGTTTTGACCTTTTCCCTAAATTTTCGTATTTTAACCCCAGGTGATAAATTCTTTGGTAGCACCGCTGGCCTTGACGTACCGTGGCTGATCTCAACAGAGGAGGGTAATAGTGGGCGTGCAGCTGCCAGTGCCTACAATAAAACACTTTTTGATGAATATTTAACAAAACTGCATGCAAATGACGAGCTTGAAACCATGATAGCTATAAGAAAACTTAAAGAATCTGTTTCAAGAATGCTTGGTTCACGAGATAGCTATGTGTCAACCACAATTGCAATAACTGCCCACAAATGTAATAATCGCCCACAAATGTAATAACTGCCCACAAATGTAATAACTGCGCACAAATGTAATAACAACCATGAATGAAATAAAATCTAACCATAAATGTAATAGAACTTAAAGGGGCAAAAAAATAAAACTTTTTATTCCTTTTACTAAAAAATCATATCTTCACTGCGCGCAGCAAATGTAATAACATGTTAGTTAATGATTTTTTGCAAAAAAATTATTTGCTTCGTTTCCATAGGTTTTCGTAAGGGATGGCCTTGTAACAAGCAATTAAAAGGGCTAGTGAGCACAGTTGAAGATGTTTCAATCTGTAAATTTCAGTAGCTAAGCACTGGGCCCTAAACCGACAAACATTTCAACCTCTTGTGGATTTGGGAGATATTCAAAACTATTCTTCAGAATAATGAAGGCTGTAACAAAGCAACCAAACCTGCAATCTGAATCCTCTGTCCCAGTTGGTGCACCTATAAAGTTTCATGTGACAGGCAGTTTTGGTTAAAATACACTTCCAATTTAATTAACACTTAACAACATGTTTAAGTACGAAAATATTCGGACTATTAATTTTGGACAAAAAAAGGTGCGAAAATTTGATCGTCCAAAAAATTAACTTCCGATTATTTAAAAATGTTTTAAAATTTGTTTAATTTTAATTTCTGATTTTATATCACAAGATTTGGAAGCTTAGTGTGGTCAGGAGCCCGTTTTAATTGACCTTAAAGTAGTTTTGCAGCTCGAATCCATCATCTTCCAATACAATGACATATCCATGGAAGTCAACCAGTTCCTCCTCTAGGTTCTGTTTCAGCTTTTGAATCAAACTGTTTCGCTTCTCTTGGTGAGTTCAGCATTTCGTAAGTTTGATGTTGTTGATAAACCAGGCGAGTTTTATTCAGGGTTTGTATGTGCCTTCAGAATTTCAAAGATTAAGGGTTTTCCAGGGCTTTTCTAGGACTCTTTAAACCCAGAATGAAAATAATAATGCTCACAATCACTTGTTTAAACAAATTTTTAATAGCAAATGTCGTGAAAATTCGTATTTTTGAACGTAATGTAATAACGACATGTAAAACGTAAATCTAAAACCTTAACTGTTACTTGAAACAAAAAAACCCGCATCATTTGGCGAGTTTAGTTCTTTCAATAAAATTCTCTGAATTTTTTCAGGGCTTAATAAAAATTTTGAAGGCTTTTCCAGGGATTTCCAGGGCTTCAAAACTTTTCCAGGGTTTTTCAGGATTTCCAGGGCCCGTGCGAACCCCTTTATTGATAAATTCTTTGAAGTGTATTTAGTGTCGTCGTTTGTACAAAATTAACGGTCAAAATTGTCCAAGAGCTTTTAAAGTATTCTGCTATGGTTTGGGATGTATAGCCCTGATTTATAATAAACAGGGGATTTGTAATATCAACCGGATTTGTAACAAAAATCAACATATGTAATAACAACAGGATTTGTAATAAAAATCAACCTAATATGTAGTAAATTAAAATACTAATACAAATTATATATCCCGTTAAGTATGATGTTACAAATCTGGTTGAAAAATTCTCCAGTTTATCCGGTTACTTTAATTTCATTACATTACGCGATTACAAAAGAAAAACTTAACATTTACCTAAACCATTCGGATACCTTAAAGCTATTAAACGGACTAAAAAAATACTGATATTACAACTAAACATTCGTATAAAACTAACATATCTTTCAATTTTTTAATTTTTTATATATTTTATAGCAATGTTAAACAATTCAAGAAAGAAGTTGATAACTTTTTTATTTGGTCTTACTAATATAGCAACATATTATATAATTATGGTGTACATGTAGACAGCCTTGTATACTCACCATGCCACCCCATGGAATATGGAAAGGACACTTCAAACAGATTATCATATTTGGTTAGGAAAGTCTTCATCACTTCTGCCAGACCTAACGTTGATTTCAATGAGAACGACCAGGTTTTGTTAAATTTTCTATTGCTTAGATGGTATTTTGAAAGAAGCAAAAACCTTGCAAGTGTCACTATTTTGCAAATAAAAACAATTACTGTATTTATTGTGCTTGGTAGTGTCAAGCAAATTCTTTTACATTTTAAAAGTAAACAGAATTACAAACACTGAAACAGAACTTACAAATACTTGGAATGGAAAGTTACCTTAGTAGTGTGTATCTCTTTCAAATCAAAGTAACAGTTATCTCAAGTATTAATTCAAATATTTGTATGTATTTTATGTAATTTTATGTATTATTATCTCCATAAGATCGTTTTTTTTTTCAGTCAGGGATCAATGTACACAACTTACTCTCCTGCTCCTGCGAGGTGAGGTCGAATAATCTACAGACATGTCTCTTGGGCATTACAAGAACCTCATATGGCCAGGTGGCCCTGCAATGTTCAAATAAAAAATGCTCGGTGAAAGTAGAGGAAAGTTTACAACGAAAAATCTACACACTACGTACCATGGTTTCTCTATTAAGCCCCCTCTCTCTTATAAGCCACCCTTTCTCTAAAAAGCCCCCTCCCCCTTTTGAAGCCAGGATTTTATTAACCCCCCCCTCCTCTCAACAAGAAAAGAATACACAAAGGTTGTATTGTAACCAGACATCTCTTACCAAACTGGAAGATTTTCAAAGAAGTGATTTCTATAGTTTAGTACATTACATGCAGAACTACCCGAAATGGTGGAGAGGGTAAGGGAAAGAGAGATGAGGGGGAGGTTAAGGGAGGGGGGTAAGGGACAGGGAAAGAAAAGGGGGAGGGTAAGAAAGAGAGAGATGAGGGTAAAAGTAAGGGAGAGAGGGAGAAACGGGGGAGGGTAAGGAAGAGAGAGATGAGGGTAAAAGTAAGGGAGAGA
>JAOBRD020224272.1:11104-25536 GCA_027575215.2 Hydrozoanthus sils | reverse complement strand
AAAAACAAAAAAAAAAACAAACAACCCCCCCCCCCCCAAAAAAAAAAACCCACAAAAACAACAACAACACCCCCCCCCCCCCCAAAAAAAAAAAAAAACATAGTATTTTGCTTCCGCCGCCCATGCACATGGAATACAAGCGAAGAGTCCGTTTTATATGTGAAACTGAAGAGATGAGATGTAAAAATACCACACTGAAAACTCAAATTGAAATTTATTGACTGGAACATTTGTTGATTTTTATTGTTTTAGGCCAGCGATCAAGTTAAATTGTTACACGGGGTACTAGTTATCTTTTCACAAAAATCCAGTTTAAACACTTGGTGCCTGCCAGGTTTTCATGCATCAATTTCCGTTTCATTTTGTTTTTTCGTAGTAAACCGACTTTTCCAAACTTTGTTTTTCCTTTGATTCAGTGTTCACAAGTACGGTGGGGGGGGTGGGACCGTTTAGCGTTTTACCTGTAGGAGAAAGAGATTTGTGAGAAAACCTTTCACAAAATGTAACATCTGGCGATTGAGTGATCTTAGGAATGTATTAGATAGAAATAAATTAGAAAGTTTAAGCAACGAGGGCGGCAACATCAAAGACAGTGGCTTACAAAAAAACACCTTTCTGGTTTTCCCTTTTCGACCATGTCTGGCTCGTTTGCCCTCTCTTTTGCGCTAGTGATGCTTTGTGAACAGAAAAAAACGAAAGCCCCTGAATAAAGACAAACGAAGATTGAGAAAATTTTCTGTTTATCGCTCCTGTAATCGTTAGAACTCCAAAATAAAGCTTTTCACGTTGTAATTTTCAAGACGAAGGCGTGCAGGTGGCCAGCACGGTGCATTCCGACGTGCAGCTATTGTATTTACCATTGTTTTCTGCCGTCGTCAGCGTTGCCGTCCTCGTTGCTTAAACTCTCTAGTATTTCTGTGCACGGTGCCAACAGTAGAGACTGGGTTCGAACTAGTGAAAGTGTATTGTGGGTAGTTGATGAGAAGAACACTGTTCTGGGCTCTGACTCCTGACTTGCACACTGTAAGAAAAAACTTTATATAAAAAATTTTCATACTGTTGTAAAATTATCACTTTAAGGTGTTGCCAAATCACGACAGGAGACCGATGTAAATGACTGAGGTTTTAAGCTTAGGAATCCTTTAGACCTTGGAGGAACGTAACACTGCATTGGTTCGACCGGCGTTAAGCGGTGCCAAACCAATTTAAGACGCCCCCTTACCCACACTTAACCGAAACTAAATTTTATTGATCCATGCACACAAAGAAAACAAAAAGAAATTCGGCTCTTGCTGTACTCCTCACCATATATCTCTTGAACGGCTTTGATATCGTCCTCATGAAGCTTGGCGTGCGACTTTGAGTAGACATAAAATGGAGACATGATGGCTTCTGGGACATTTGAGTGGGAAAGTCCGAGGGCGTGGCCAAACTGGTGGACTGCAACCTTTCAAATCACTAAAAAGTTAGTCGAATTTGAGAGCACCAATTAAAGGAAGCATCAGCTTGCCACATCCATTATTCAGTATTAAGATACGTAATAAAATTACTTGGCTCTGATTGGCTGAGAACTGTGCTATTTTTTGTAAACACAATGCAAAAGAGAGTTTTTGGGTGCAGAAAGAGTTTGTTCATAGCAATTTACTCACAGAATTCTCGTCTTGGTTGGCTGATAAACAGCAGAAGTCGATAAGATCCAATCAAATACGTGATGCGCGTGGTGTTTCGGTAGCCGGAGTGCAGTGGGATGCGTGCACGTCATTTCTTAATCAAAATCTCCTCTGTAATTTTTTTGTCATGTATATAATTAGAAAATAATCACACGACTTTTTTGTTCCATTTGGAAATAATTGGCACTTATATGTTTTTTTAAAAAGTCAAACTACATTCGTATTATAAGGCATCATGCAACTCCAATACTATTTTAAAAACCACTCGTGCAAGCTGTTTCAAATTCAAACTTGAAGTCATACAATAATTACTTATACGAAACACCGATAGAATGAATGGACAAAAAGTGAGTTACATACTTTCAGGTGCCAAATAAACTTCCCAGGCCAGGACGCTTATTAATTTCTCTTTTTTTTTCTCCCCCGGGGCTTGCTAGGACCCCCATTTAGTAATATTTCAAGTTCTGGTACGATCATCGAGTAGTCAAAATTTCAAAATACATGTTTGATTGATCAGTGTCATATTCAGTGTTCGTCTTTCCCTGTTTTTGTTTGGGTTACAGTACGGCAACAAGCTAATAATCTCGGGTTTAGAATTCAACAAAATTATCCATGATATCTTTGCTGGCTTATGTTGTCTTGTTTTAAAGTTTACAGACATTTCACCCGCCCCCCCGTTTATATTGATCCAACCCCCCTCCCCTCCTCCCTCCCGTTTATTTGGCCTCGAGAATATGGACCCAAAAAGGATCTTAAAAAATATGTTTGAGAAAGAAAAACACAACGATAACGATAATAGCAAAATGGTTCTAGAACGAGTCGTAGTGTTGGTTACATTAGTTAATAGCAACAGTTACTGTTGATAGTAGTAATAGTAACGGTAGTAGAGTAATGGTGATGTAATGGTTTTGGTAATGATAATGGTAAGAGTAATAATAGTAATGGTAATCATATGGTAGAATTAATGGTAGGTGTGGTGGTGAAGGTAGTTGAGTATGATGGTAAAAGCTATAGTAATGATCATGGTAACTATAATTGTAATTGCAATGGTTATGACAACCATAGCTAGCCTGGAACTAATGAGGTGTAATGCATGCCCCAGCCGTATAGTTTGTGAAAAACAAACCGCATTGAATCTTCACTTTGAGGTAGCTTTAATTATATGCTCCAACAATTTTGATTAGAAAAAGTAAGATTTTCAACTCAACCACTCCTTACTCTTCCCAAGTCCAAGCTATAAAGTTATGGCGATATAGAGCGCTCTCTCTTGCAGCTCCCAAACGTTAACTATGGAACAGCTTGCAAATTAATATTAGGGCAAGTAGCTCAGTATAGTAGAGGTTTTTAAAAAAGTAGTTTAAAGACTCGCCTTTTTAAAAAACATATATGTAATTTTACACTGCTTTTGTATTTATTGTACTAGGATTTATACATAATTTGTTATTATCGTAAAGGGTTATATAGGTCAACTAGTTGATATGACGCTATAAAAATCTAGTCATTATTATTAGTATTACTAGAAGTAGTCAGAGATTAATGAAGTGCGTTCGAAATGTTACGTTCACTTCTACACTCGAAGAAAACCACGAGGCAATACTTCCATGCAATCTGCCCAAACGCTTTCGCGCTCGAAGAAAACCACGAGGCAATACTTCCAATTTGTCCAAAGCCTTCCACGCTCGAAAACTGCACCCAACGAGGCAATAATCTGCCTAAACAACTCCACAATCGAAAAAAAACACGAGGCAATACTGAACATGCACGCGCCTGATGTCATAGTTAGTTATAAATTCAAAATGGCGCCGATTTGGAACAAAAATGTGATGAACGACGAAGACCAAATAATAAAATATATCTTGCTTGGTACAGCTTAGCAACCGAACAAATGACAACAGGCAACCCGACTGTGTAAGATTAAGATTGCGTTCTCCTTACGTCGAACGCAATAATCTTTATTATTATTGATATTATTTAACATCTTTATTATTTATTATTAATATTATTATTGTTATTATTACTACTGTCATTAACATTCTAATAACTATAGTAATAGTAATAGTAATATAGAACTGTGCAACGTTGATGAAAAGTCCAGTAATCATTAAGTTTATATACCTGAAGAAGATTAAACTCCTCCTTCGTGTTCAACTTGAACAGTGTGTATTTCTCTGAGCCGTCAAAATGAATATCGCCGTATTCAGGGTAGAACGCATGCGCAATAACGCCTCCTGGGCCATCAAAAGACACACCATCTCCGTGTTTATACAAAGCAAACTTCACTCGAATGTCAGCCTTTTGGGGCGGTCGTACTTCTTTAAAAGTTATTCGTGTAACTCTACTCCACATTTTGGCAGCCACAGCTAGCGCAACTCTCACCAACAGCGAGTTCAGTTGCTTCCCAGAATCATCCAATCGGTACGTAACAACGGCTTTCTTCCATCTGTTTAGACAATTGAGAATTTTTACCTTAATGCTTTTTTAGTTTTCCACTGTAAAAACTCTTTCACGACAAATTAAATAACAGAGGTTTCTGTCAAGAATTGTTACCAAAAAGCTCTGAGATTCGCTCTTTACAACATTTCTGTATTGTGGAATACGATCAACTTGTTATTAGGGTAACGATTTTTGGTCCGCTGGCCAAATGGCCATATATTTTCTTATAAAAATAACCTCTCGAGCTCGTTAATACGGTCACCCTGTAGAAGCCTCAAATGTAGCAAATTGCCCTAAATGTAACAGAGGTCCTAAATGTAATATACAAGATTAGTCTTAAATGTAATAAAGGTCCTAAATGTAACAAAGTTTGGTCCTAAATCTTATAAAACATAAACCGTTATTACATTTAGGACCAATGTTTTATATACGGTCAGGTGGTGACCGTAGAAACGGATTCAATGGCCTTTATGCATGATGACATCAAAAGAGCATCAAATTGAGGGTTGGTGGTGAAATGCTATGTGAGATCATAGGAATTCTGGGTCAAGCCCGTAGCTTTGACGGCAAAATATTAACTGAGGCAGTATTGATATCAACCCACTTCTCGTTTGCCCTTTCCGATCACATATGGCTAGCTTAATGCTTTCTCTTTTATCCGAGTTACGCTTTATGAAAAGATAAAGATAAAAGTGGTTTTCTTAAAGATAAATAAAATTAAAATTTCTTTAGGTCATTTTCGGAATCGCAAAAACTTTAAAACGTTGTAATTTTTGAGAAAACAGCGTGCAGGTGACCAGCACGGAACATTCCAACGTGCAGCTATTGTATTCACTATTGTTTTCTATCGTCGTCGTCGGCGATACCGTACTGTATCTTAAACTTCTTTATACGTTGAGAAAATAACAGTGATGTGCACTATAATAACGTCATTAATCAGACAGATAAACAAGCTATCAGAAAATTGAGAGGCAGCTAATGCAAAGTTTTGAACCAACCATAATTTCTAAAATTTAACCAGTAAATCGTTTCTTGTATTTACAAGATCGCTACGTTTTTTATACACCTTTCTCTGCTTATCTGAGTCACGTGGAGGTAAAATTTACTACTTTAAGTAATAAGGCCGATTCCGGGCCCTTAATTCGCCTTAAATCGCACTTTTTCACCCCTTTTTTTCTTAAATCGCCTTAAGTCTCAATAGGGAAATTAATCATCGCGTATACGCGAACGTGAGATGTGATCACGTCAGCAAGATTTTCCCGTGTTTGCCGTGGCACGTTGGCGTACATACGCCAAAGTAAGGGCTTTCACACTTGATATCTACGTGAGCCGATTTTTTTTTATCTTTTTTCAATCATAAAAATAGATTCTAAACCGTAATAAAAGGTAAACGGATCTTATGCTTAATGGTCAGTTAGACAAATTGAAGAAACAACACAAAAAATTGCTCAGTTAGTTTTGGCAATTTTCATCAACGGGAATCAAACAATTGTTAACTGTGGCATACAAACAGTAAAAATCCTTTTTTACTTTGCTAATATGTACTTTCAGAATAAGATTTTAATTTCTTTTAATTGACTTGACACTAGTTTCCTGTCTAATTTAAGTCGCTCGCGTGTTTTCGCTTGAAACTCGCGTCAACATGAATCTAAAACCAAGAACACAAGACAAATATACGGCAAACGGCAGACGGCAAATTAACGTTTGCCGTCTCACGTATACACGATGCTAAATCTCACTAATAAGTCGCTCTAAATCGCGGCGACTTAAGAACCCGGAGTAGGCCAAGTAATATAATACAGAACGCTATTGCCATTAAATACACAGATGTCAAGTGATAAAACGCCGTATGGCTCACCTACTGCCATGAAGCGCGAACCTGCGGCGTCGGCGAGAAAATTCTATGGTGGGAACCACATCCGGGACTCCACATCTCGGCTGCATCATTTTAGTCAATGTTGCTTTATTCACTCCACCAGTGACAGGGAGTTGGGCAAAATCCTGAAATATTCGAATGGCATCCTCGTGATCTTGCTCACTGTCGTGTTTGCGTTCTTGCAGATAACCAAACCGAATCAAGTAGTTAGTAATTATGAAGCTGGTAACTGGTGGAAAGGCGGAAAGCGAAACTAAGAGAACTGCTAATCGATTTTCGAACATCTCTTCTTTTACGAACTGCGTAGGGATGTTTCTTCTACTCGACTATCTACATAGGAAACTGTGTTCTCCTCCAGTTTATCACCCTTGTTAAATCAATATTACGTCCTCTTATAAAGAAAACTCTGTTGAAATTCTTTATGTTGTTAATGTCTAAAGCAAGAAAACTCCTCCTTTTTAGGTAATTATAACAATCTATGATAGTAAAAGGGTTTTGTAAACACAAAACATTCGCCTATTGTTATTTCTCTCTTATACCGGATTCCCTGAACACAACACATGGGCTTTTATGGGTTAAAAGGTAGTAAAATGCAGCTTTCATGAAACAGTAAACTTTTCTTATTGTTACACATAACCTTTTCCCATGTAATCCATTAATTATTTCAGTTGTTTACGGGTCACACTTTTATCATGTAAATTGTTCGACCTATATCCATAATTGGTTCTTTTTTTTGATACGTCATCTAAACGCTTAAACTATACTCGTTGCCATTACTAACATTTGTTATTATTATACTATTATTATTGTACTATTATTATTGCACTATTATTATTATTATTATTATCATCATTATTATTATTATTATGTTATTAATACTACCTTTACTGTTATGATTATTGTTTAACTGCATCGTAGCTAGAGGAGGGACCAGATGGGGCAGCTTGCCTTTCTAGAGGAAAGCTTCTTCATTTTAATATTGATCCGATGTCTTCTGTTAACTGATGTTTCCGTAATCGTAGAAAACCACTGCATGAGCGGGAGATTAGCCGACCCAGATTCATCAGAGACCCTCTAGCTTGCACGTTTCTTGGTTAAATTATCCAAACAGGCCTTCAGGGCAACCATAACTGCCCCGTTAGAAGACTACACACCATACCTCGCCCTGTTCGGTAATACCATACTTTGCTTGTTTCCGCCGCCTCCCGTAGCAAGGATGAGGGATTGGACTTTGGGAAGCACAGCCAGTAGGCGAGTCCCAAATATTCAAAAGGATGCAGTCCTTGCAAAGGTCAACTGTACAATTCTCAAATGACAGTTACTTTATCCACTCAATCTTGATACTTAGAAAGAACAGGTGAAACGGTCTCGATGTACAGGAACATTTATCAGGAAGAACCAGTTTGACAGGTTTGAAACTCAACTGAGGTGTTCGTACGCGATGTAAGACCAATTATAGATATAGGTCGTGTGAGAAAACCTAGGGTCTGAAACAGGTTTGACTGGTTGAAAAATAGAAAAATTATGTATAGAGTTGTATCAAAACCGGTTACTACCGGATTGGACTACGCCATACGTGAGGTGCCCGATACTCAAATGGCAAGAAAACGTCTTGCAGCGGGCGCTATGGACTGCGAGGAAATACGGTTTACAGACCGGTTTTACCTGACGTCATATCTAAGGGGGCGGGACTTATCCTGCACCACAGCACCGCCTGTTCCAGAACTCTCATTCTCCTTATACTGCAGTTCTACTCTTAATAAAAAGTAAAGCACATAACCAAGGGAGGTCGGGGAGCTGGCTGTACCAGCTTCAGCCACCGTAGTACCTAACTGGTGCAGCTTTGCTTTGCCGGAAAACTGAATAAGAGAACATAGCACTAAGCAAAGGGAGGGGCTTTTGGGGAACTGGTAGTGACAGCTTCAACCACAAAACTATTTAAGAAATATTGATTTATTACGTGATGCTGGTTTTTTAAACCTGCTTTTCTGTAGATATAGTGAAACAGATATACTATGCAAATTTCCTATAGTTTCCTATATAATCCTTTGCCTTTTCTTTTCTGTTTTCATTGAATCGAAAACCTTGACCCCCCATGTTCTATCCAGCAATCCACTTGTTACAGCTAACAAAGCTTTATAAACTACTATAAAAATAAATTTAAGAAATTAATTTCTTCCCCACCATAGATTGAATAATGCTTTCAAGTTGAAATACATATAGCATCTTTTTTCACCTTCCAACACACTCGTCCGAAAAAATTGGTTTAAATGCCCAGACCGGGACTCGAACCCACGTCTCCTGGTTACTAGTCAGGCGTTATAACCACTACACCACCGGATCATCCATGTTTGATAGCTCTATACCTCGGAAATTTCTATGTTGCCAGCATGGTGAGTCCCGGTGGTGTAGTGGTTATCACGCCTGAGTAGTAACCAGGAGACGTGGGTTCGAGTCCCGGTCTGGGCATTTAAACCATTTTTTTCGGACGAGTGTGCTGGAAGGTGAAAAAAGATGCTATATGTGTATTTTAACTTCGTTGTATTTCCTTCCTCGCCAAATGTATATATTAATTTATAATGCTTTAAAGTGCACATGAAGTGAAAAATTACCTCAGTGGATAGACCTAGCTAAATGAGGAATAGCGGTGAAATTTTTGTCAAAATCTTTTATGGTTCTTGAGATAGTAACATTTAAATTTTTCAACTGAGACGTCGCTAGTACTATTGTTTCCAACAAATTTGCATTTTTCTAATATCTGCTGCCAATCCACAACTTTTGAATGTGATTAAGCCAAGGTTGGGCTGCTGCTGTGTTTTGAGGTAGTTTGATTATTAGTCCAAGTTTGGCTCAAATTCATCCAAAGGTATCGATTGGCAGCAGACTTTAGAAAATTTGTTGGAACCACTCATGACGTCATCAGTTGAAGACCTGAAATGTTAATGTCTCAAGAACCACAAAAAATTTGCAAAAACTTTTTCACCGCTATTCCTCATTTAGCAAGGTCTAATCACAGAAGTAATAAAATTTTTCACTTCATATACACTTTAATAAAGAAGACGTGTTACATTTATTCAGTCTGATAGGATGAGTTCTCGATTCTTGAGTTCGTCCTTTGAAGTTCTATCAAATTGATTTTTATATTCGACCACTAACTAGTAGTATAATGGAATCTTTTATTGACTGTGCATCGTTGATGCCATAGAAGCGGCCGCGACAGCGGCCGCAGCAATAACATAGGTGTGATAGTCAAACGATGATGCTCCACCGCATGTCAAGCAGCTTTTTGGTTGCTTCATGAAGAGCTGGCTGCATCCAAACCACTTTCTTTTTGTGGGCAATCGAGCAGATTCGCTCATCGTAGCATTATCATTCTTTGCCAAATAGAACGTGCTGTCTTTGAAGAAGATTGTGTTCCCTTGAGAGTCCAACACAGCCGCGTCGAAAACTTTTGGAAAATGCCGAAGTTTGCTCGGTTGATTTCCCTGTTTGACTGTGAACGTTGCGGGGTTGAACTCATAATACGAACCACTGCTCATGATGTAAGGTCGCCCATCGTCGCTCAAGACGAACGCTGCGTCAATATTTTCTGTGCAATTTGATAAGGGTAACATTAGCAAAGGAAACTAGCACAATATCAGACAAGAATCTCCAAATATGGGATTGCCCAAACAGCGATAGTTCAGGAACCTTACAGATGCAAAAATATGTCGAGATAATTTTAAACTTTCCAAATAAAATTTCGGTCCTAATTCGGTCTAGTTTCAGTGCCTCTAAAAAAAGAGAAAGGAAAGTCCATTACCATTACAATGCCGTAACGAATTTTTATACAACAACGTATGGAACTGAACCAAAAGTCCTGAACGTTGGCAGACTTTGTTTCTGCTTTATTAGATTTGCACACTTAAAGAGCATATGACATGAAATCAGTTGGAACACCTGTAACCGTTTTTAAAAATAATTTACCCGGGAATTCACGAAGAAGACAAAATGCCTATTTTAGCGCCAAAACTGCGAAAACTTTTTTAGCTCATTAGATGTGTGTGATGTCACACAATTTGAAAGCCAGGAGATCAATCTCAATTTCCTGGTAAAATTCATATGATCATGGCGAAGTTTGCATTGGTGATGGCTCGATGTTTGAGCAAAAATCTCACTAGTTCGCTGTAAACGCTAGTATAGAGCAGCTTAAAGTCCTTTCAAGCCTTATGACGTCATAAATCGTCGTCGTACGTTTTGAATTTTATTTGCACTGAATGCGCCATTTTGAAAGCTTATTTCACAGACTTAAAATGTTCAGGAAAGCACTATTATCGATTTACAGTCTTCAGCAGCACTTTATATTAAGCCGTTGAACCTTTTTTGAGTCAACTTACTCTTTAGTCCCTTTAATCTTCTTGGGTTGCCTGTGGTAGGCTTTACTCCGGAGAATTCCCAACAACGTCCTTGTTTAAAGAAATACAGCTTGTTCTTCCACTTCAATACGGCTTCCAAGTTGCTAGGTACCTGCTTCCATATGGTTTGGATAATTCGAGGATATCCCTTAACAACTCCTCCATCTTCAACCCGCCAAACGTAAGAACCTTTGAACAGAAGTAAATCACCATTGGCAGCCCGCGATGCTGCATCCAGCGGCTTTCCACACCAATTAGCTGGCATTTCTTGTTTGTTTTGAGGTGCTCCTAAATGCGTGGGGGCTGGACTCGACTGGTAACGAACTATGCTTTTGGTAGATACAGCTCTTGTCACTGAAGGTTGAGTTATCAAAGGCTTCTTTGGGGAAGGACTGGGGACAACACTTCCTGGGTCTGAAGAGAATCGGAAAACATGTGAAATGGATGTTCCACGTTCGTGACTTATCATCAAAACATACAAAACTAATCTAAATGTTTCAAGTGTTTGAAATCTGTGAGGAATCGATAGTGCGAGCAAATGTATGAAAATTCATCAGCATTGTATTTGCAGGGCGCTTCTACAGCATAACAGATGCAAAACTAACATTCATCCCGGTTGTTCAAAGACCAATTAGCCCTAACCAAGGATTAAGCTTTTAATCCATGCTCGTTTGTCTTATGAACCCTTTAATAATTCGCTTGGCTTGGAAATTTGTGGTTAACATGTTTGTAATGTTTGAAACTCTGGGCAGTGTTTGTTAGCAAAGTACTAAGCAAATCTTTCATTACGTGCATGCAAAGATATAACTGTTTGAATATTTCCTGAAACCATTGTTAAAAGTAGCCTTTGAACAACCGGGCCCTGAACAACCTGAATACCGTGTTTCTGCAAGGTTGTTAGGGAGTTTAAGATACAAGGGCCGCTAAACGTTGACGACGACAACTTACAAACCCACACTTCTTGTTTTCTTTTATCGATCACGTATGACTAGTTTGCTTTCTCTCTTTTCCGAGTTACTAGAAAGTGAATAGAAAAGGATGAAAGTGATTTATGTAAATGTAAAAAAAAGATTAACAAAATTTTCTTTAAGTCGTTCTCGTTGTCGCAAGAACCTCAAAGCTGAACTTTTCCACGTTGTAAATATTAGAGAGCTTCAGATTCGACAACAAGTACGACTACGAGTACGGGATTTTCCCCATTCGTCATGTTGCGCGTGCCAGAAGTTGCGAAGAAATCACGCAATCTCGTTGTGTTGCCATAACTCGTCGTCGTCTTGTCTACAACGAGATTTGCAAAAAAACTCGGCGCGTTGGACTACGAGATTTTGGCAACAGAACGAGATGGCGCGATTTCTTCGCAATTCCGGCACGCGCAACATGACGAATGGGAAAAACTTGTACTCGTAGTCGTACTCGTTGTCGAATCTGAAGGTCTCAATTTTCAAGTCGACGACGACCAGGTGGCCCGCACGATGCATTCCAACGTGCAGCTATTGTATTCACTACTGTTTTGTACCGTCGTGGTCGGCCCTTAGCAACGAAGACGCCAACGCCGACGACGATGGCAGGATACAATAGCTGCACGTTGGAATGCACCGTGTGGGCCACCCGCACGCTATCGTTTTCAAAATTACTACGTGAAAAGTTTAATTTACGAGTTCTTACGACTTCAGGAACGCTAAACAGAAAATTTTCTCAATCTTCTTTTATCTTTATGCAGGAAGCTTTTTTAAAATCTTTTTTTGTTAACGAAGCGTCACTAGGACAAAAGAGAGGGCAGACGAGCCAGACGTGGTCGAAAAGGGAAAGCAAGAAGCCGTCGTTGTCGATGTTGAAGTCCTCGTTTCTAAAGGTCCCTATTAAAAGTAACACGCGGCCTACCATAAAGATGATTCACGGCCGTGACGTCATCAGGGTGAAGAGCGAGGAGGGGCGAGTAACCCGGATAAAGAGGGTTCATCACTGACCCTGGTATGCTTGAGTGCGAGAGGCCAAGGGCGTGGCCAAACTGGTGAGCCGCAACCTGGAGAGGAAACAGGAACTTAATATGAGCCTCGATTTCACAAAATCTGAAAAACTTGTTCCCAGGGCTTTTTCCTAACAGGTGAAAGAAGTTTGAAAAGCCCTGAGAAAGAAATTGAAAATCCGTTTTATGAAGCAAAAGGAGCACCGAAGAGAAGGCGTTTGTCCATTAACAGTAACGTTAGTCTGTTCTTGCTATTCACGTTACATTCCTTGCGCTGAATGTCCAAAAATGCTAAAGATTGCACGGCGACTCTATAATTGGATGTTCATCATGAGCAGTGGAAGCAAAAAATTATTGGGGGGCACAGTGGAAATTGTAATAGTTCGTTATAAAAATTCATGCATATTTTAAACGTGCTATTGAAAGTTTCATCTGCACTAATGAATTTTGGTATGGCATTACTGAATATACAGGGATTTTTTGAACCAAATGTAATAAGGTTCTTGGTGACCTCTCTTGCAAGCACTTGTTCCTAGTCCGAACCAGGTTTGGCAGCCATTTTGAAAGAGGCCTATGGTCAGGTACAACACGTTTCATATTTCATTCTTTTATGATTAATAAGACTACATTTTACATGTACAATAGTTAGTCTTTTCTTCGGAGCTACGCTAACTAAAGGAATTCAAAATCTCTTCTCACCTGCACTAAGTCAATGGCGGTCGGGTTATCATTATCAAGAGTGAATGTTTCCGAGTCGTCAAGATGAATGTCTCCATATTGTGGAAAGAACGCATGCGCAATCTCGCCACCAGGCCCGTCAAACGCGCTGAGGTCGCCATGCTTATACTGAGCAAACTTTATCCGAATATCTGCACTCCGAGATCCTGATTCTGTTAGTGAAACTTTTGTTACTCCATTCCACATTTTTGCGGCTGCGGCAAAAGCGCGTTTTACTTCAATTTGTTTTAAATCATTCCCGAAATTCTCAAAAGTGTATTTTAAGTTTGTAATATGCCATTTGCTTCCTTGCACGGCAAATCTTTTCTTGCGCACAGCATCATTTATGGTGAGAATTACATCTGGAAGGCCACATCTGACTTGCAACATTTTCTTCTTTGTCCTTTCGTCAAAAGCTCCCGTTACATCAATATCTGAAAACTTTTGAAATCTCCTCAACGCCTCAGAAACCTCAGTCGTAGAGTGAGATTCGCCAGCACCATTCAATCTTAAATATCCGTATTTTACCAAATAACTGGTTGCGTTGCAGTGAGAATGTTTTACCAGAACAGAAAGAGCTATAACCAAAGCAGAAAAGACTCCAGCCATTTTGTTTCGCTTTAATCCGACTCTCTTTTCCTGTTCTTTTGTTTGTGCGGAATGTGTTTTCCATTTACTGACGAAATCATTAGTTGTCCGTAGTTCTTGCCTTATAAGTAATCACTCGCTAAATAGACTTTCATATATGGTTTTAGAAAAACTTATTCTATACTTTGTTATTTATAAATCCTCAAAGGTTTTTTTGATTTGTAACTAGAGTAGCTGCTCTGGCCGCATCTCTTAATTTATACAGGAATTCTCCAGAGAATTGAGAATTCCTTATGATATACTATAAATAAGTTCTAGTTATGTCCGTATTAGCTGTGACCCGGGGAACAGCCTCCTAAACGTGCCCCAGTTCCCGACCGTGAGTACGCCAAAGGTTTTGTTTTTAGGATTATTTAATTCAACCAGCGATAAATATTTGCCTGGATTTCATACATGCTCTCACGTTGGTGCAGCGAGTGATTAAACTGACCAAATAAGTGATTAACCTGAAGTATAGACGATCATGATTGCAGAATGGTATGAAAGAGTTTACACGGGTTATTTTTACAACTCTCTTGAATTTTTCTATTTCGTCCTTCCTTCGACTAGCTTTATGTGTTCTTTTTAATCTATAATTACTCCTAGTTTGAATACTACGCAAACAGTTTTTCCTTTTTCTTTTCACTTTAGATAAATTATAACAGAAAAAAGAAACGGGGGGTTGCTTGATTCATGCAGATTCTGGATTTAAAATGATTCTAACATGGAAACTGCGAATGACAAGAAAA
>JAOBRD020224272.1:0-11004 GCA_027575215.2 Hydrozoanthus sils | reverse complement strand
AAACGGGGGGTTGCTTGATTCATGCAGATTCTGGATTTAAAATGATTCTAACATGGAAACTGCGAATGACAAGAAAACTAGTCGGGGGGGGAGTGCAGCCCACCAGTCCCCCAGTCTGTCCCCCCCCCCCTCGTTTCCTGTAGCGCGCTTCACTTGTATCCCTGGGGTTGTGAGTTCGAAGCCCTACCATGCACTCACTGGTTACCACTGTGTAATATTGATGAGAAAAAAGTTTTAAGAGCAACTTCTTAGAATCAGTTTCGAGTTTTGTCATGAAAGAAATTGTATAATGCAAAACAGTTGTAACATCATTTGCCAAAACCTACAAACTCATATATATCCTAGCAAAAATATCAGAGGTTCACAAAAATATAACGAATGATGAATGAACTTGATGAAGATTAAAAATGATAAAACAGCAAAAACGACATACAAACATTGTTTTTATTTACAAATAAGCAAACAATTTTGAACATCTAGAAAAATTTCGTATCTTTGGATAACGTTAAGCCTAGTGTTGTAATGTTAAGGAAATGTTACAAAGCAAATCTGTTATTTCATCGAAAGTAAAGATATCTGATTTTCAATCCAAAGCTTTGAGGGTTCGAGATGAATTGGCTTTATCATAAAGCAAAAAAGTAAAATTTAACGATTAGTGAGTGGTAGAATGGAGTTATGCAAATTTGCCTGTCACACTTGTGACGTCATCAGTCTAAAACATTAAAATTTTAATAGCTCAAGAACCATAAAAGATTTGGACAAAATTTTTTTCACTGCTCTTCCTCATTTAGCAAGGTCTATCTGCTGAGATAATAAAATTTTTCATTTCATAGGCAATTTAAGGGACCATTCGCTACCTCTAACTTTCTAATATACAGTCTCTTCAGTTTTTCAAAAGTCTGTTCACGGTCAAGGCCAAGTTAAATATAGTAGTTTTAGTAAGAGAAAAATCAACAACCAGGTAACTATTTTTGATAAGCTGATCATATGCTAAGCAAGACTAAACTTAACGCCGCCATTCCAACGACATAGACCTTTCCGTAAACGTTGTGGACAACAGCCGCTGACTTACAGCTACACGGGCACGTACTATTTTTCTTTTCAGTGTTGGTTACTTTAACATAAGCATTTTCACAGCCCAACCAATACTTGTTCATTGACTGGGGATATCCTGATTGGACTTTAAAGTTAACGTCGTCAAACCGATAGTAAACGTTGCCGGAGAAGAACTGGGTGCGTTCTCTGGCGTCGAGAACTGCGCCGTCAATCTTAGAGGGTAGGCCTTTCCACACACTGAGGGGCTTAGGGTAGCCATAATCGATGACACCCGAGTATGGGTTGTGTCGATAGTATTCATTGCCTTTGATGAAGTACGTCCGCCCGTTACCACCCCACACAAACGCTGCGTCGATTTTACCTGCAAAATGAGAAGGCGGCGCAAGCTGTTTAAGCCATTGTCTATAGGAGGGTTTTTTTTACGCAACAAGGATAGCAACACCGGCGACAACAGCTTACAAACAACACGCTTCCTGCTTACCATTTTCGATCATGTATGGCTAATTTGCTTTCTCGTTTGTCCGAGTTACGCTTTGTGAATTTAAAAAGATGAAAGTGATTTTCTTTAAGGTAAATGAAGATTGACAACATTTCCCGTAGGTTGTTTTCGTATTCAAAAAACTTCAAAACTGAGTTTTTTACGTTGTAATTCAAGACGACGGCGTGCAGCTGCAGGTAAACAGCACAGTGCATTCCAACGTCCAACTATTGTATTCACTATTGTTTTCTGCCGTCGTCAGTGTTGCCGTCCTTGTTGAGTAAAGTCCCTCACAATATTTCATTGTTATTTGATTGGTGGTTTGAGACAAAAATTCCTGTGTTTAAGGTCCCGAAGATGTTTGGATTTGAAAAGGTTTGTTTGTAAACATTACGTCAACTGAAATCAGCCTATTGTACAACTCTTTTTGGTCAACCAAAGTTAGAATTTGAATAACTGCAACCTTATTGATAGCTGAATTTGGTAATTTGACGTATTTAGGCATAGTTAATCTAGGGACTGGTTATGAAGCCGGCAAACTTCAAAACGGAAATACAAAGAATGTGCAAGATGCTTTGTTGTAGATTGAACGAACTGCGATCCCGTACATTCTTTGTTTCAGGTATTAGTGAGAATGTTTTGACTGGCTATTTGTTGATTTGCATTTCAGAACCTTTTGTGTTTTGTGCACCTTCAGCACTAGTAAACAAAAGAAAACGACGAACAATGACCTACAACAATGGCTTCATAACCAGTCCCTAGATTAACTATGATTTAGGTAACACTATTGTAAATCATTAGTTTTTGATGGCCCATCATTTTTAAGCATTTTGCGTCGACTGTGACGTAAGTTGGTTGTAGAGCCAATCAACGTTCAGTGTAAACGTAGCTGCAAGAAACAAGAGGCATGCAGTGCAACCAAGTTACGTCTAATCAATTGCAAGGTGGTGAAAAATCAAAAGGGTGGATACTTCAAATTACAGGCATACAAATTTATATTATTACAATTACTATACTTTTTATTGTAATTGTTGTTATTATTATTATTATTATTATTATTATTATTATTATTATTATTATTATTGGTTGCAATTTTAATTATTGTTATTGCTATTATTTTTTATTATTTCTATTGTTACTATCATTAATGTTCTTACTTAAGATAATTAAGGCAACAACGAATGCAAACGTCATAACAAAAAGAAGGATATTGAATAATGCCTGATAGACCGGGAAACAGCTAACGCAAACGTCACAATAAAAGGAGCATATTGAATATTACCTGATAAACCGGGCAATTACTAACGCAAACGTAATTAAAAAAGGAGTCATAACAAAAGGAAGGCATACCTGATAGACCCCAGTTGCTAATTGGTTTCGGATAACCGCTGCTGAGTTTGGTTTTCACGTATTTCCAGTACTGAGATCCTTTGAAGAAAAATATCGTGTTTTTCCAGCTCAAAATTGCGTCTAGATTGCTCGGCAGTTCTTTCCAGATATTCTGAATACGTTGAGGGAAACCTGACTCGATGCCACGGTCTCCCAGCTTCCACACGTAGGAGCCCTTGAACATGTACACGTGACCATCTGACGCCCGCGTTACTGCATCCAGTGTCGTTTCGCAATGGTCAGGCGCACCTTTGGCAGCGTTTGGCATTGTGGGTACAACAGACTCTGGCGAACCTTTTTGTGCACCTATGAAGCGTTGGTTTCCTAAATCAATCCTTTGAATCTTATGTCGCAGTAAAATGAAAATGTTTAGGGCGCAGGGAGTAGGGGGAGGGGGGTGGCTTATGCCGAAACAGATAACTGTTTGCATTCATTGTGCATGCGCACTAGAAACAAGCGAGACTTACGATGAATCACAAGGCGTCATGTGGCAGGTGAGAAGAAACAAGATGAGGAGAGAGACATACGAGACTTACAATGAGCCACAGGGCGTCAAGTGGCAGGCGAGAAGAAACAAGAGGAATGAGCCACAGGGCGTCAAGTGGCAGGTGAGCAGAAATGAGACGGGGGGGAGACAAACGAGACTTACAATGAGCCACAGGGCGTCAAATGGCAGACGAAGAGAAACAAGAGGGGGGGGAGACAAACGAGACTTACAATGAGCCACAGAGCGTCAAGTTGCAGGCGAGAAGAAACAGGAGGGGGGGGGGGAAGACAAGCGAGACTTAAAATGAGCCACAAGGCGTCAAGTGGAAGGCGAGAAGGAACAAGGGATGGGGGAGGAGAAAGCAAGCGAGACTTAAAACGAACCACAGTTGCAAGTTGCAGGCGAGGAAAGACAAGGGAAGGAAAAAAGGAAACAAAATAAAAGTGTGTTTTAACTTTTGTTTTCTCTGTTATACAACTTGCATTGACAGAGGAACACACTGGGATATTGTAATTAACAAAAAATGAAACGTGTGCCTCCCGCCACTACCAATCCACGATCGAGGTCCCGGATTTCAGAAAAGACCAAGATTGGCTTATTTAGAACCAGGGATATTTTTCGGGTTTCTTAGCTCACGTTGTTTTAAAACTTTATGTACTGGCTTTCAACTTCACCTTTAACTCTCAAACTGTTAGTTGTTAAATTATTCTTAAATGTGTACAACGACTCTCCAAGAATAAAAGAAGTGGAAGGCTCCAGTTTCATGAAAAAAAAATAAAAAATGGTACTCAGATCTCCAAATTTATTTCTATTGAAACTTTAATAAAATACATATTTGCGAAAAAAGTTTACGCTGATTAGAGTTTGATGTCAGTTTTAGAAATGGGTAATGGGAGAAACGCCCACCTACCGTACAAATGCTGAATCCCATAAATATCATCCTGATGTAGCTTAAGATCAGGCTTATAGCCAGCGTAATATGGCGCCATGATGGAATCTGCAACGTCCGAGTGTGACAAACCAAGCGAGTGGCCGAGTTCATGAACCGCAACCTGGGGCAATTGTGATCGTGATCAGAAATAAAAAGGTGGACTACTGTGGGAGATTCAAGATTGGTAGTTTCGTCAGGGGTGGGGGTGGGTTAATTATAAATAGATAAGGATGCTTGGCGAATAATTTTGAAAATGACCCTAAATGGTGGACAAAAATTAACTCGGGTTCTCATTTCTGACCCTAAAAGGCACAACCGGGATACCTGCCAATCACTTCAGGCCAATTTTGGCGGCTTAAACAAAAGAAAAGCTCAACTTTACCGAATTTTCGAGAAACAATGCTGATGTATTGTTGAAGTTAAAGAACATCAATTTAAAAGACGCTGTTCAATCTTGTAAAAATCTTAAGTAAAGTTCAAAAACTAGCTCTAAAAGGTATGGTGTCAGTTTGAACCCCAAAAGGTACGCTTTGGTCTTATCCACCCGGCGAGCACCCCTACCCCAATTTAAGGGAGACTTACGATTATTCCTCTTCCGAAAACTAATTTTTCCGTCTATTCAACAAAATGTGTGCGGATTCTGTGCATATACGTCTAGTAACGATCTAGCAATGATCACGTTATAGGCCAATGTTATGTACTAATGCGATACCACCGCCCGTGTGTTACTAGTAATAACTTGTTATTCTAGTCACCCCCCCCCCCCCCCATCAAGGTGCTGCCTTTGCTCTAACATCTGCAAACAGTGAGATCTTCGCGTCTTCTCGGATAAGGACATTAAACCGTAGGTCCTCGAAGTCCTATGACCTGTTCAATTTTCCGACTACCGAAGAGTAGCGAAGACTATTTTAATGCTATAAACTAAACTAAGTAAATCTTTCTAAAGCCACACTGACTTCCGGCCAGGCCGGGTGTCGAGACCCAATTACCCTATTGTAGGATCAATATCAAAACAGTTATATTTACAAAGTTTTTCCGCGGTGCCTTTCCCCCATTGTGTTGATTTGCAGTTATGAGATGTGGGTATATCATTCTTACATGTGCAAGAAGTTGCATGCTAGTCAATTTCATTGAGATCTGATATTTATTAAATTGATTGGAAATTTATTTTTTAATTCCACTTCAAAGCCCCTCTCTAGTAAACTAACCCATTCGCTATAAAACTGTACAAATGATACAGAGCTTTTGTAATTTGACTTTAACGTTGTCCGTAACCGCCAAGGAAGCTTGCTTTTGTTTATACTCAAGGCCGACGATGTAAAGAGAAAGACCGCCAGAATGTAAAGTCTATTTTTTCTTCTTTTATCTTCCAACTTTCTGGCTGTTGAATTTGCATGACGAAATTCGGAAAAAAAAGCAGAATATTCAACGAATATCTTCAAATTTAGTCACGAAGTTTAACTAGAAGTAAATAGCAAAGCAATATATACTTTCTTTTATTATCTTATGTCAGATATACCAATAGTAATTAAGATGCAAAATAAATGAGCAGTTGTCATTACATATATTCATACTTCAGTTGCGCGTTACGTTAAAGCTTTTATATTTTCACTTTCCTGCTGAATTAGCATGATCACTGAGTTTAGTCACGATATTTGACAAGTCTTTATTTTAATCAGAACGATATCTGCTTTCACGCAAGTTTGTCTGATGTCAAAAATGCCAGATGTGTTAAACTGACATATAAGATGAACAGATGTAAGCATTTTCGAATATCAACTGATGTTCGATATCGTTCTTTTTGATTTCATCTATACCTGTAACATTTTATAAGTCCTGCTTCGCACTTGTGTGACCATTTACGGTAGCAAAATGTTTATCTAAAACAAATATTGCCTTAAAATTTGAAATAAAAATATACTCGCGTGAAACCATTTATGTTGTATATATATATATAATAATATAGTTTATCAGTTGGTATGTCGAGCACCTGACCTCACGCGACCAGCTCACTAGCTAACGAGATTATAAAACACTTTTCATGTTGCTTTATGGAAATACATTTCATTTATTATTTTTCTTTCATTTTCCGGATTGCTCAGTATTTTCGATCTCTTGATTTTTAAACATACAGTTGTTACTGAAATAAAGTACGCAAACAGCTTCAAACCCGAATTTAATAACTTAAACTAAGGTTTGATCGCGCGAATTAAGAAAATGACGATAACTTTATGAGTAATAAAATTCAAACAACTCATTAAGGTGGGACTTAACCTAAAGCGCGCTTTGTGGCCACTTTTCCTCATGTTTCTTCCGATATCTCAGTCCATGGTTTGAATCTACAAAATCCCTATGCTTAAAACACAGATGAGATGAAGGAGAGTCAGTTTGAATATTTTAAGAATTTTTCGATGAATTTTAAGTCTTATGTTTTTCTCAAAGATTGGTAATTTTAAAGAGATTTTTGAATTTGGTGATTTTTTGGGAAGTTTAAAAATTATATTTGAAGTTAATATTTGATGTAGATTCGCCAAATCGTTCTCAAACCAAAGCTGTACTAGTCCCTTGCATGGAGGAACGGTTTAGCGGTTCTACTCAAATTTCTTCTCATTCAAATATCTTCTTCAACTTCCTCACTATTCAACAAAAGTTTAGGTTAAGTCCCGCCTTAACTGTTTGGAACTGGCGGAATAATGGATTCGTGTTAAACTGCATGGCGGCAGCAAGTTACGTGGGACTGGGTAACCCCGGCCGAGTTACAATGACTTTCAAAATTGACAGAAATCTGGTGTTAGAGTTTTAAATCAGCTGACTCGAACAAAAATACAAAACAAAATTGAAAACTGCCAACAACTTTTTTTGCAAAACTACTCAGTTTTCAGTTTTGAATTTGTAGTGTGATGAAGATTCGAATAAATATACCAGTGTATACGTCCTTAAATTATACAGCCAGTCGGTCAAATAACGATAATATGGATCAGTGTTAGCCGGTCACGTACTAATTAGGTGCTGAAAGAGCTAATTGAGTTGCGTACCTGCAGAAGGTCTGTTGCCCCAGGTTTTCTGTTGTCGACCGTGTATGTCTCTGAGTCATCGAAATGGAGATGGCCACCGTATTGTGGGAAAAAAGCGTGAGCTAGCGTCCCGCCAGGCCCATCAAACGGGTCGCCATCGCCATGGTCGCCCTTAGCGAACTTCACCACAATATCCGGGTTGGACGGCACTTCCGTTAGCGTGATTTTGGCTGCATTACTCCATAGCATCTTTGCCTTTTGAAAAGCTCTTTTAATATCAAGCGGGCTCAAGTCTTCCCCAAAGTTATCAAATCTGTAAGTTAGGGCAGTTTTTTGCCACCTACTACCTTGAAGGGCATATCTTCGCTTTCGTCTAGCGTTGTCAGAGCTTCCGATCACATCGGGAAGGCCACATCGTGGTTGTTGCATTTTTTGCTTTGTAGCATCGTCATAAACTCCTGTTACTGCAATATTTGCAAACCGCTGAAATTGCTTCAAAGCCGTCACAAGATCGTGCCGCGAACGAATCTGTCCCGTCTTTGTGTTTGGCGCTTGAATGTAGCCAAACCTCATTAAGTAATCCTGTGAGATATTTTATATTTGAAAATAATGTCACGACTTTACGAGTGCAGTACTGAGTCACATAATTCAAAATATTAGAAACTCGGTACTTACCTGCACATTAGGGGCAGGAGCGGCGTAAACACATATGAAAACATCGAGAAGGATCAGCAAAGCTTTTAGTCTTACTTCCATTTTACCAAGTCCCTTCGCTTAGCTAATGAACTCTCAGTGGTAGATACTGTCTCCTTCACGCGTTTATCTGATCAGTTGAGGACTTCCGGAGGCAGTGCGCACCAAATTTGACCTTGATTCCGATGCACGTGAATAATGTGAGCCAGCCTCATTGCGAGGTTGTTATTGTCTGTGATCGTCTTAAGCCGCTGACATAATATTAGTGAGGTAAATGGTATTTCGCAATTTAATGATCTAGTCTAAAAGTCTCAGAAATTTTGGCAGTGAGTTCAGATATCGCGCTTTTGGCCTTGCTTGGGCATGGGGTCTTGGCCTCAGGATTTTTTGAAATAAGGAGTCCGCACACATCGGAACTGCGGGTCTTGACAAGCCTCAAATTTTATCAGTCATATTGTACCAGTGTATATCACTATATGTATGTATAAAACAAAGCACTTTTGAATAGGATAATTTTTGACAATTTTGCAAGGGTTAGATTTCAGAAGGGGGTAGGGTTACCAAACCTATCTATAGGTCTTCCTCATCGCTGCCGAAGCGTAAATTATTATCTCGAACCCCGGCGTATGTTCAGCACAGTATGACTACGAGAGGGAATCAGATTAATCATTGCAGTAAAAGTGAATGCATGCATAGTTAGTTGTAAGCTTGGGCTGCCTGTGATTGTCTCAGCGGCATCTACCAATCTCAAGTTGGAATGACGTGCTGTTTGTAAATAGTTGCTCATTTCAATTTGGAAATGCCGCCATTCTTTCGCTACTGAGGACATGTTTTTAAACTAGAACGTGTCAAAAAGCACACTGGAATAATCAATATAGGCCAACGTTGAAGTTATAGTTTGAACAGTTATAAAATTAAGCGACATGAGGCAGGGTGTTCAGAACTCAACCGTGTTGTCAGATGACAACATGAAATGGAAGAGACTTTATCTTACTCGGGGAAAACTCAAAGCTTCAAGCCGCACTTCAGCTTTGATGTCCGGATTTGCTATGGTAACTATAAAACTTGATTATAAAACTCGAAGCGCTTATTGGTTTACCGAGAATGTGAACATCGGTGCAACTGTTGGTTCATTCAAACTTACTCAGGTGTACATATCGCAGAAATATACAGCAGTGCCAGTGTTGAACATGCGTGCTAATCTAATTATCATATAGAGACAGACAGTAAGCCTCACGGATCAGAAGAAAATAAAGCCTGTACTGGACACTAAAACTGGATTGATTACAAAAGCATATTATTACGTTTTCGTTCTTGTTTAGACTTATACGTACATATAATAATTATATGTGGGAATTCGAGCATGTTTGTTAGCTATACCGTGCTGACGATGCCCAAACAGCTGCAAACAGCTGCTAACATTCAGGGTCAAACTATTTTAAAGTTCTTACTTACTCACTTACTTACTTACTTACTTACGTACTTACTTACTTAATTACTCACTTACTTACTTATTTACTTACTTACTTACTCACTTACTTACTTATTTACTTGCTTACTTACTTAACTACTTACTTACTTAATTACTCACTCACTTACTTACCTACTTAATTACTTACTTAATTAATTACTTACTTTATTATACTTACCTACTTACTTCTTACCATGAACTATACAGGATGCTCTGCCCGATATTTATATTTATATTTTTTTTTTTTTCATTATTTATTTTTATTTCTATATCATCTATCCTATTGTTTAAGTTCCTTCTAACCTGTGGGGCCTTAGTGCCACTTTATTGGCTATCTCTACATCAATGAGCATGCATGTACAACACTTCCTATTTTTCATCACCAGCCAGATTCCACTAGCACAACATTTACAGGACAAGGAAAGTTACAGTTTCATATCGGTTGCTCTTGTTAAAGTTCTCATAGATGCATGTTCATACAACTTTGGATTGATAATAAAAGTTTAATTTTTTTCCCTTTGCAAGCTACCACAAAAAAAGGCCCCTGTTTTGTTCTTGATTTACTGAGGTAGAAATTGATTCAGATTATTGCAATAAGCATTATTAATGTATGGATGGGAGCTAGCTAGCTGGAGTATGCCGGCAACCGGCAAATTTCAACCCCCTACTTCTCAAATCACCGCTGCCTACTTTCTATAACAATAAACATTTTTTTAAGTTCCTTGAACTTGATGTTCTTGCTGATCCCTCTTGGGGTAAGCCGCTTTCTTTAATATGGTCTGCCACCTACTTCAAAACTTATCGAAACCCCTGCCATATTAAAGAATTTAAGCACTGGAAAGCAAACCACTTACAAATACAGAAAGTAAAAATTTTGGCTGTGGAAATATTTCAGAAAGAAACCTGCATTCTGTTAATGTGAGACTCCCAGGAGGGGGGATGAGGGGTATTTTGTGGTAAAAGGATTAGGGATGACCATCAGGAAATGTGAAAGGCGTAAAAACTTTTAACCCCAAAATATACTTCCTAATGTCGATTTTGAAAAGGCGGGCAAAAACTGCAAGAAAAACTGTGTGTTGTTTGTTTTGCACCCCTGAAAAATACTGTTATAAAAGGCCAAGTAAAAAAAAAAATTGGTTAGTGTCCTTTTTTCAGAAATTTCATGGTTGGGAGGGAGGTTTTTTTTTTTTTTTTGGTAGTCTAAACTTTTGATACTAATACAATATATTGTAACCCCATTTATTGTTTATGTATCCAAGGGGTCGAACACAACCTATCGTGTACAAAAATAATACATATTGGAATGCATAGAACTTCTATTTTTTTAAAAACTAATAGTTTTGTTGTGTTTGCTAGGAAAGATTGAGTCACATCCCAAAGCATTTGCAGGCTGATTTTTGACATCAATCAACACCAAAACAAGGATGAGGCCAAATTGCATTGTTAACAATAAAATATACATTTTGTTTCCTTCTCTGTCACAAT
>JAOBRD020224165.1:6500-25537 GCA_027575215.2 Hydrozoanthus sils | reverse complement strand
AAGTCAAAACAATGGTATTTTTAAGGAACCCAATTTTGTCAGGGGAGGTGGTGGGTGGCGGCACATACCCCCTACCCATCCCTCCCTTTATCTTTTCATAGCTCAATTTCTCATAACCTGATTTAAAGGTATTGGTTTTTATCGTATTATGGACTCCTCTCCCACAAGGAAGGCGTTGGTGCAAACACTTTATCAATATCTATTTTATTGAATATGATATTTGCTCCTGAAATTCAGCCTTTTTGTAAAAAGGTGTAGGGTGGCGGGACATAATACCCCACCCCCCTAAATTGGGTTCCTAGGAAGTATCATTGTTTTGATCTTTTCCCTGATTATAAATAATTGATTAAAGGCTAGAAGCCAACAGTGTTGACCGATGCGGCCTTGTGTCACCTGGCTTTTGTAGCAGATTCCGTAAAAATTCCACTTGATTCGGCCCTATCTTTGTAAAATTGTCCTTAAAAAGATATTTAAAATTGACAAAATGTCATCATTTAAGTAAGAGGTCGATTATCAAACAATTTTTAAGCTGTAGGTAAGTGTAAACATATTTCATAGTACTTTGATTTTTGTTTGTGTTCTTGACTCGATAATGCCTTTGTCGTAATTGTTCTTCCAAGGTATGTTTGTTATACATCCTTTACTGAAACTTTCTTTAAACTAGAAAACCGTTTGTTCTTTGTCAGTCCTTGGAGCGGATTACTCTATACCGGAACATTAATTATCTTTAATTAAGACTCGTTGCTTTCGAAGCAGCGAGATAATTTCTTGTGGCAACATACTCCTCCACGGTCCTTGTTGATTGCGTGTTCAATCCATTCTTCAAACAGCTTAGACTGAAAGAAATCAAAAATTGATTAATTAGCACGACAGTACAGTATATATCTTCTGAAGAAACGGTTTGAGGAAGCTGTTATGGGCCTTTTTCTAAAGAGGTTTCTTGTAAACACTGAAAGTTTCAAAAGCGAGAACCCGCTATAGTTCAAGCGAAATTTATACACCAGTTGGTTTGGATTCTGACGAAGCCCAACAGACCAGAGTGTACTTTTAAACAAGATCCACTGCGGTAACGCGCGCGCCTTTTAATTACTGCATATATCACATTCGGCGCAGCACGAGGGAACTATATTTAACAACTATCCCAAAAAGGGAGGTGAATAGCGGTGGATATATACCGAGACGCGAAGCGTCGAGGTTTATATCTAGAGCTAGACACCGACCCTGAGGGGGATAGTTGTTTTAGTATTTACCAGAAGATAGGGATAAAATGCACTTCCTTTTTCAAAGAAAGGACAAAATTTAAGATTTTTTTTCCCTATTTCTAGCACGCGCGTTTCGTGTACATTAGAGTTTCCGTTTACATTCTTCAGGGTTTTTTTGAAGACTATAAACGTCGTGGATTTTAAGCAGATTTTGAAAGAAAAAATTTTGTCTTAACCATTAAAACCAAAAGGCCAAATCTTGTTGTCCTCTTCGTGTTTTCTGGAATGGTTCTTCGTTTAAAGCAATCATTTCCTCGCCTATATAACTTACTGGTAACGTAACGCCATTTTGACTACCGCCTCAAAATCAACTAATAGTCATGGATATTGCGAGATACGGGAGCCAATCAAAGCGCGCCAAAATGGATATTGGTTGCTTTGGTAGATAATAATTACGCCATATAGCGCCGCGATCTGCTTGCTATTCATGCAGGAAAAATGTCAATTTTCAATTGATATTTTTAGGGTAATTTTTAAATCGAGAGTTCATTTTTACTGTGAAAATTATTTATGCCTTGATATTTTTAGGATGATTTGGAGCTTTTCCGACGGTTATCTTTTAACCCCGCAGTACAAACATTATTGTTTCTAATGACTCAAAAACTGAATTTTTATTAACAAACTCTTAAATGAAAAACTTTCAAAGGTTTTCAACATTTTTAATTAGATTGCGAAATCTAACAATAGTAATGTACTTACCAAGAACATCGGGAGGGCAAGCGAACTTAGCGATTGTCTCTGAGAGATCTATCAAATTGGCTTTGTGCTTGAAGTTGACAATGCGCTTCGGGTCTCCAGCTATTGCTCTGAGAACACTCTATGTGAGAGAAATAAATGGTGTGTTAGAAAATGTTTAATTCAAAGCTTGATGTTTGTGTATTAGTGACTATAGAGCTTCGTAAAATAACAAGGAGAGCTGACCGGTAAGGGATGCATTGATCGTTTCAAGGTTTCAATCAAAGACAACATTTCCTATGAAAAAGATAAGTTTGTTAAATCATTTGCTAAATTTAAGAAGTATAAAACTGTCTGCCTTTATTGAATAAAGGAAGATTAAAGTAAATTCTTCTTAGACTTAAAGGTATGTAAGTAGATAAAAAATTTCAATGTAATGTTTCTCAAAAACTTAAACTTTGGATATAGGAAATACACTACTTAGTGCTTGTGATGGCAGTCATACTACATCAAATTTTGGTCCCGTACTTTGCATTTCTTTCTTCTGCAAGCTGAATGTGATACTGCAAATGTTTGGATGCCTTGTTCTCTGAGATCTTCGGAAGCTTGTATCACAGGTTTGATATTACGGCCCGTCTGTCTTCCATCCGTTAAAACAATCAGAACCTGCAAGCGTTGAGCAAAAGAGTTAAATTAGAAACAATTGACCAATGATTTGCCAAACTTTTTAACTGCCTGAGGATTTTGTAATTAATATTTTGTGTTTAAACTGAAGAAACAATATAAAAACTTTAAATAAATTCGTTGGATGGCAACGGATAACACGGATTTTCTCTTTTACAACAGATCAGTGTAATTTATACTTTAATATTCTGCTCTAATATAAATCAGTGTTTTTGTAATCTTTTATATTTTTAGAAACACTTTGTTACATAACGGTCCAAAAACAGTTAGATTTAATATGTGAAGTGATAACGTTTTATAGACATTTGCAGAATCATTGGTAAGTGTCCTATACCTTTGGCAATCCACGGACGGCATTGTCTTTGAACTCCTTCTCGGCTGCACGTAATGCCCGGTCAATATAGGTGTTGCCACCCATGTGGGGCAGCTTTGTGTCAACTTCAGCTTGGAATGAGAACAGTTCCTCGAACTGACCAAAACGAATATCAACAACTGGCTTGGTGCTAAACCTATGAGATAAAAATATTTTATGTGATTCTTATAACGCTGTATACGTAATAACTAAATGGCTTGTATATGCTTTTTTAAAGATCGAACAATTTAGCGAAATTCAAATGTAGTTATCTTGTTAAAACATCTTCCAACGATTCTACGTAGATGTTTGTTTCTTTTCTGTGTTATTTGATTGTTTGTACAATATATTGTTCTTATTAAAAATAGCTTTCAAAGGTTTTCAAAGCAGGCAAAATGAAAATTATTTCAAAAGTTTTAGTAATTCAACTGACATAGATTTCTTCATCATTTGGCCATGAATACTTCAGTTATTCCTCTTGGGATATTTTGTTTCGATGTCTTGTTGATCTTCTGCTCAGTTTGAGAGCCCTCGTACGTTCAAATGCTCAAACATGTCCTGTAGAGCTGACGAGGGCTCTCAAGAGCCGAAACATGTTTTAGGAGCCCCAAAGACTGAACAAAAGATCAAAAAGACGTGGAAACAAGATATCCCAAGAGGAATAAAGTATCCAGACAAGGAAAAATTAAACAAGGTACGTTAACTGAATTGAATGTTTACCTGACGACAGAGGCTATGGAATGTTTTTTTTGTGGTCTGAAACCTTCAACAATGTGATGCATAAGCCTTTTCAATTTTTTGTATCGACGTTTTGATGATCCAGAGGCATCCAAGACGAATCCCAAGTTTACTTTTTTATGACAACCTGCAGAATTTCGAGACATGGGATCAGATCCTGGAACTATCTGTACATATATATGTTAAGATGAACCTCCAAAACAAACTTTAGTGCTTTCAGTCACGAGTAGCTTTGAAAACTAGTTTGACCAAGAAGAATTTGCATCTCCTCAGCTCCTTAGTCCGAGTTACCGATTTTTAATGGTTGAAAAAATATACTCCCTTTGCAATAAAAATTTTAATTTTTAAAATATGTTAAAATATTGTTTGGTTTAAAGCATAGGAAATGTTGGTTAGCTAGAATTCTTTGCAAGGACCAACATTGCCAAGCAGCTTTGAGCCACTGCTGCAATATCATTTTTCTTTAAATAAAAATGGAAAACTGATTTTCCTAAGGTTTGAATTAACTTTTGCTTTTAGAAACTTGGCAAGTAAAGGTAAATAGCATACCTCTGCAGTTTTTCGGAATTATCAAATCGACAGCTTGGCTTAGCTGGTTCAATTTTCTTTTGTAAATTGCAGTTCCACTTGGTCCTGCAATTTGTTTCAGTTGTTTAACTTTTGCTTTTCCCACCCCAACAGCAAATATAGTCGTGTTTCGTTTCCACAGTGGCTTTGCATACCAATCAGCTAAGTTGTTGTCAATATGCCAGTTTCCTGAATTTTGTTTTCCATCTGTTACAAGAACAAGGTAATTTGGTGCTTCAGGTCGATCTCCATTTTCTTCGGTGAAAAGTTTCTTGTTGGCTACCTCAAGAGCAAGATCAATGCGCGTAAGAGTGTGTCCTTTAAAGACCGCTCTCTCGTCAAGTGCAGCTTTGAATTTATCCAGCCTGTTAAACTCGTTGAGTTTAATCTTTATCTGAGCGTCTGATCCGTAAACAAGGACACCTGCACGAATATTGTTTCTTGTACTGCCCATACTGTTGACGACTCCTTTAACAAAATCCAACTCAAACTTGAAGTTTCGTGGACCTCCAATCGAACTGGACATGTCCAAAAGAAATCCAAAATCAGCCATTTTCTCACATTCGGTCGGAACTGAAAGATTAAAAAATATGCATCAACACAAACATAATGTTTCGAACTAAGTGTTTAAACTCAAAGTCTTTCAATGAGAAAAAAGCACCATTACAATAAAACGCATATGATATTCTAAATATTGACATCTTAAGTTCCAATGCATAAAATTTTATTGTAACCTTTATCTTTCCGACTTTTCATTTGTGTTAGTTCCATATGCTTGAGCTAACTTAGTTTTATCTCATGAAAAAAATCATCATCTTCACCATCATGTTCTTTAAATATAATGTTCATCCTTACCTAGACTTGCCTAGACAAATCGAACTCAGCGAACTCAGAGAACAAAGAATCCGACCGCGAAGCGGTTGGGGAGCGCGCGAAGCGCGCGCTACCGAGCGTCGAAGTGCAGCGAAGCGAAGCGGTAGGTCGGATATAGTGAATGAGCGAAGGACTTTGAGAAAGTCTAATCCTTACCCTCATCATCCTCGTCATCATCATCATAATCATCATTATTATTAATCGTCACCATCAACATAACTCATCATTATAATTCATCATCATAAGTCACCATCATCCATCATCTATACCAACAACTTTTTAATGATTACCTGCGGGAGCTTTTGCACAGGCTGTTCGGTGGATTTGTTTGATCTTTTGTTTGATGTTGGAATGACTTCCTATTTGAATCACCTCTAATTCAGGAAATTGCACCAGTTGATTTAAGAAGAAGTAATTCGGCCAGTTTCCCATTGCAATAACAATTATCTTCACGCGTTGGTGCCGTAGAAGCCTAAACAAAGAATACATGTATAGTGATACATCTGCTCTTTTATCAACTTTTTTCAACCAAGGTTTTAACTTAAAATCACGTTTTTTGGATAAAAAGAGAGGTTTTGTTAAGGCCCGAATACACCCAAACCGCGCTTTGTGGGGACTTTTTTTCTCGTTTCTTGCAATACCTTAAGTGTACTCCCGCCTTAACAGAATTCAGCAGACTCATTTTATATTCACACTGCTAAACTATGCTAGGGTAAGATCACGTGATCTCAAAACGATCATTATAATATGACCATTTGTTGTCACATTTAAAATTGACAAAACTAACAAAAAACCTTGTTACTTTGGACTATTTAGTATGACGAAAATTGTTAGGAGAGTAAGCGTGCCACATTAAGGCAATAAATGAAGTTCTAATCTCGAGAGACAATGAAGGACATTTTTTACATTTTTTTTATATAATTATAGAACCTTTCACTAAGTTAAACTTTCTTTTGTTTAAAATATTGAATTTCACTCACCATGTCCTCGCTTTTAGGTTTGGATACCCTCCATTTCTCCGGGACTGTCTTCCATCCGTGACCACAAAAAGAAACTTCTGGTTTCCGTTTGGGTTAAACCGTTGGTTATATAACACCATGGTTGCTTCGTCCAAACCAAGATCAATGCGAGTTCTTCCGCCTATACAAGAACAAGACACTATATTAACATCTCCTTATATTACACATAAAAAAACAAGTCCTTTATAAGGGGAAAATTGGAATTGATCTACCAAGGTTAGCTAATAAGCATTGATTAAAATCGAAATTCTCCCAAATCGATTACATGACAGAAGTATAAGCCATTGTTTGGATAAATTACCAACACTAATTTTGTCGTGTTTAAGGCAGAAAGGGTTAATCCATCTGATTGTTAAGTCAACTTTTACCACATTGTAGGTTAAGGCAGTCAGGTTTTGGCTGGTTCTTGTGTGATTTGAAGATGCTAAACTCATAAAAAGTTTTTTGTGATGTAGTCCCTAAACTTCGACGTAGTTTCGGAGAGCCACAAAGTTTAACAAATAGATGTGCAATACTAAAGTTGGCATACTTTCCCTTAAAAAAGAGATTTCGTGACTTTCTAAATATGGCTTACCATGTTTCAAAACGCGCGCAAATTGTATAACAAAAATCAGTTCATGCTAGTTTGGTATTTTCCGTTTCTGTTACTAGTTTTCGAACTACCTAAACAATGTGTATTTTCTTTATTCGATAACCGAGGCCTGGACTGAAATTTTGATCGATTTTCTATGCCTTTTTGGGATTTTCAGAACTGACTGCTCCATTTTTTTGGGCATTGCATTTCAATGCTTAATTTCTGTGTATTATTCGATACAACCTTTTTTGGAACGGAAAACAATTGAATGGAAACATTCAAAACTTCGGTATCTGAACTTGAAACTTTTTAAGTACCGACCTAAAAATCATTCCTTTACGTGTTTATAACCAGGCCGGTAAATATACTGCTTGTTTCCACCTCAAAAGCAATCTTCAAGTGCAAAGCACTAAAGCTCATGTGACAGAAAGACTTTGGAATGATAAGTTAAATGTTAAAAAGTTAGTATAATAATAAAAAGTATCTGGAGTAATTTTGTACCTGTAAAGTTTAGATTTTTGAGTGCCTTGTTGAACTCGCGAGCCGATGTATGCTGGTCAAAATCGAAGTTGGTGGTTCCCTCGTTGCTGAAGGTTACGAGACCTGCTCGAGATGAGCCTAACCGCACGTCAAACTCTCGTACAAGGCCTTGTACTATCTTTACGGATTTACGGTATAAGTTGTTGATTGTGGAGCCGGACATGTCAAGAAGAAAGCCAACATCTGCCTTATGGCAACCAAGCACGACTGTAAAAGACGACAAAACAGAACATAAGCAAAGGATAAATTTATAACTTTAAAGTATACATGCATCATTATATTCCATCCTATTGCTTCTATATAACAATTAGCTGTTGTGAATGGTAATTCTCAGCTAACTAAAACTGACTCAAGACTGTAAGTTTTTTGTCCGATGTTTTGTTTTGTCCACGTACGCCCTGAGGCAGTTAACGTTATTAGAGTTTCCACTCCGGTATTTTAATTTACTGCAGGCTATACGCACACGGTAAAAAATACACGAAATGATACAGCCCTTTTTTGCAACACGGACTTAATACTGTTATTTGTAAAATTACTAAGCTGCTCACCATTTATATTTGCAACTACTACTACTACAACTACTACTACTGCTACCACTACCAGTACTACTAAATATTACTACTACTCCCACTAGTTTAAAACATTTGCTACTCTTGCTAACAGCACAAAGTAAGAAGCGATGCATAGACAACAATCTCGCATTTCTGCCTCACCTTCTTCTGCCGGCTGGAGTTGAGCACGTGAGACAGCAATAAAAACAAAGAGCAGGAAAATGCCTGAAGTCCTCAACATTCTCCTGTGTTTGACTGAGAAGCGCTCTATCTGTTGTGAGAGAAATCGGTTCGACACGCAGTTAGCACGCCTGAACCCCAATCAAAGTGAAAGTACCTAGATTGTGAAAAGCTTTAAGGTTCCTTTCTCTTTCTCCTAATAGAGAACTTATCTTGAAATCATAAAGACTACATAAAATAGGTTCTCATAGAGAGACCATATGACGCCGAAATCATGTTTTGGATTCTTTGACTTTTCGACTAACAAAAAGTTCACTTGACGACTTTCCATCAGCCATAATGTCTATGAGCATTGAGGCGAGCTGCTAAACAAAGAAAATGAAACCTGACGTATAAACTAACAAAAAAAACTAAAATTGTGCCTTATGGATAGCTTATCCTCTACTTTTCTTATACCTTGTTTCTAAAACGTCTCTGGGTGAAAGACTATAGCAAATGCACTGTTGACAAAAACAAATACTTCAACTGCCCTCCTGCAGCTTCGTGTTAAATGAGCCGCTCTGATCATTTTATCGCTGGCAAATATTAGTGTGAAAATATTGTCTTTTAATAGACCTTTCCGGGCGTATATATCGAGTGCCCTATTGTATAATATTAGTCCTACCTCAACCCTTTAGTTGAAACACTGAAATAAACATTAAATAAAGTACTAAATAAAGTTGGTTTAAAACATGTTTAGGAGGTTAGAATTTATTTCATATTTGGTAAGTAGACATTGTGAGATTTTTTCAGTTTTCTAACTTTATTAACAAAACAAACGAGAAATAACTTCTTCATTACTAATTAATCGTCCGTGATGAGTTTGCTCTACGTGTGGTTTTTATAATAACGATTAGGAAATAAACACTCATTTCTGCGGAGATTATCCGGCTTGTGGCTGGCGGCGCGCGATAGAATGTACTACAATTTGCAACAGTAAAAACAAATGGAGAGCTTTACCATTCCTGTGGTTTTTTCTTTTCGCCTTAGGAACAAAACCACAGAAGTAAATCGTATAATACAGCCAGCTCCTTGAATGAAAACTTTTCGTTATTGACTTGAGTCTAACTATAACTGTTTAGAGTCATATATAAGGTGTTATACAAAGACTGGCTTCTAATATAAGTAAAAGCGAAAGTGTTTCGATGAAACAAAAGAGTTCTTTAGAGGCTCGCCCAGAAATACCTGCAACTTCGCCCTTCGGTTCTTTGTCGAGGGTGCTTTTTTCTTTCGTTTTGGAACTTCATTTGCTAGATAGAAATGTACGTATCTTTGTTGTAAAAGTGGCTCTCGGGCAAATATCGTTAAATTATACGCCTTAGAATTCAAAAGCAAAACAAAGGAAAGACCAAATTGTTAGCTGCATGCCTTCCGTCATTCTTATGTATTTCCATTTTTGAAGTCAAGCATTTAAAAACGTCATAAGCTTCTGTTTAACTTTTTCCTCTTTGAAATACCTCATACTTCAAATTTACTAAAACTGACAAACATAAAAGGTACATTGTTGGTCTGTTAGTTTTATTATCTAGGTTTCTATCACTCTCAAGAAACCGCTAATTATGCTGCTACACTCGTGCCGACGAGGCGCCAACGTAGTATTTTTAGCTTTCTCTCAGAACTTTCTAGACCGTTGCAGCGGAGTTTTTGAGCTGGACTGGGTCCTAAAAGTGATGTTGGTACAAATCTAAACAAATATTGGTTACGAGTATTTGCTATAGGAACTACAAAACAAAAAGAATAATTTCAACACAAGAAGTGTTTGTTAGTAACATAATCGTATTACACAAGGATCGGGTGAAAAATTCCCAAAATATTGCAAAATTGGTGCTTCAGTAATAGCCTAATTTTTTTGAAACAGAAAAATGATGGAGAAGTTAACTAAGATTATTTGGCACAGCAGACAGATAGGAGAGAGCACAAGTAGTTTTGTTTCCTATCCATAGGGTTCTGGTTAAGTTTTAAACTTGGTATTTGAAGAATTCCATTCTTGATGAAGAAAAAGTAAGGCTGAATTATTTGAATGCATGCGACAGGCTAGCCGACATTAAACTTTCAGAGGCAGTTTCCAAACTCTTAAAAACTCTTGAATGTCTTGAATTACGTAGTTAGGAACACTGGATGAAATTTCTTTTAACACCTTCTTGTTTTTTCGATGACTGTCAGAATGATTGACCATTGAAACTGAAAAAGCTTTTGTTTCTTTCCATGTCAGGCTGCTTAGTACAGATCACGCAAGAGATTTCGGCAACAACCAGATTTATAATTGTTTACATACTAAAACATAACCTTTCTTAACCTTTAGAGCCAAGCGCTTGTCATTACCGGACCACTATTAATATTGGCCTTACCTAAGCACTTGAATATTCAAGCTATTTACAATGTGGTTGAAGTTAGAGCAAATGTGATCACGCTATCAACTTTTACCAAGCATAAAAAGAAACTATTTAGGCTAGAGAAGCGTAAACATAATTTGAATTTCACCGCTGCTAGAAAACTACAACGCTTTTAGTTAAACACTGGATGAAGTTTACGATCTTTAAATCAAAGAACCAACGCTTTACTATTGGTTTTAATAAAGGTTACTTCGCGATAAATGTTACTTTATTTGGTGAAAATTGTTGAAAACTTCGTAGTTAACAGTTCAGCATTTGATCGAAAAATTACCCGATTTGGTGCACGCATCTCAACGCACGCACGAATTAAGCGCAATATCTTAGAAGTAGGAAACCTACGAGCTAGTTTTAACTGCATTCTTTCAGTGTAAAAAGTGTCTAATTTAGAGACTCTTTCGATAAATAAAAGGTGGTTATAAAAGAATATTGAGTTGCAGGCAAATCTTCCTACTAATACATTTCGTGGTTATTTTTTCATGTATACAGAATGTTTCCCAAACTACTTAAGTTAACGTGATTTCCTGCAGTTGAATAATTTTGCTCTGAAAATAATGAAATTATTTTAACCTCGAATACGAAAACTCCAGGAAAGAGTACTTTGGAATGGCTGATTCATTTTTTCAGTCTCACCCAGAGCACAAACAGTTTTTAAAATATATTCTACACAAAATCTCTAATTATAATTTGTAAATTCGCCAGCAGAAGTTGTAGACACAAGAAGAGGCAAACAGCCTCTGGGAAAAGTGTAAATGAGTTCTTGCGTTAGATTGGGTCATGTAGTTCACGTTGTTATAAAAAAAAGTCTTTGAAAGGCCACGTAACAAGGAAGCCAACTGTTTCTGAATTAGTGTGCGGTGTTTGAGTCTCACTTGAATTTGCATGTTGATATGAAAGAATGATACAATTGACGAACAAACTGATTGAACCGTAACATATAAGAAAGTTCTTTCAACAAACGAAACAAAGAATGTTTAAAGATCCTACCTTTCCTGATTTTTTGTCTTGAATTCAATTTCTGCTTCCCTTTCAATAGTTTACTAAAAACTTGTCGCTAGCGCTCTTCGAAGTGTGTCTGATCACTCTGCGAGAACCTAGTGTATTTATAGCTAATCTCATCTCACGTGTGTAGCCCAGCCCGATGACGTCATACGGTTTTCGCTTTAGTTGTTAACAGACATCTGGACTTTTTCCATCAAGCAGAATTGTTTAGGAAATTGTTAAAGGGAATAATTATGGATAAATAATCTAATTATAGGGTGAGAGAATGGCCGAACTGAGGCCAAGACACTCTCTCGACGGATGTGGGTAAATAGTTTGAATAGTTTGGCCCACACCTTATCGAGTGGAGCTGAGTGCTAGACGAAAGCAAAAACTAACAAGCCCTATTTTTTGTGTTCTATATATAACTAGTGCACCAAAATTGACTACATAATCACGCAGTACCTTAAACAAACCAGCAAACTAACATTCTGAAAGGTATAGAAGGCAATAGTTCTTCCAAAACCCGAGGTTTTCCTTTCTTTAGACCTAAATAACGGTGGAAAATTATTGCATGTTAAGGTCCGGAAACATATAGGAATACTCAATCAATAGAATATATCGCATATGCTATAACACCAGAAATATTGTGGTATCTATAGACCATAGAAACAAGATCAACTGACACCATTTATTGGCCAAAATTAACGTTCTTAAATAGTTACCTCTCGAATCTATCATAGTATTTTTACTCTATCGATAAGAAACATGTAAAAACAATAGAAAGAAACACTGACATTTTCGTATCAAGATTTCTTTAAGACTCGGGAATGATTATTAGGAAAAATTTTAACTTGTATTGCAGATAAGTTGTGATTTTCATATTAGACCGGCTAGATTTTGGTAAGCTGTTTAGTTTAGAAGATTCTAGTAAAAAAAAAATAGCTAGAATCTATATTTCATGAAATTGATCTCAGTCCGAGTACTCCGAACAAAACCCTAGCATTAGAAAACAAAAGGTCGCCCTAAGATTCTTTTATACAAATCAGTCATAAAAACTGTAAAAGTCACTCTCTTTGTGTAGTTCAGATAAGAGTTATAGTAATATTATTAACAAGAATCTATAGGTACAATTTGATGTACATGAAACCTTGGACGTTTTTCTATCATCGTCCTTGTAGAATTGCGAAAAAAGACTACATTTCGAAACTGAACAGCAGCTTCCAAAATTTCCACAGAGTATAGCGTAAATAAATAACAACCCGTTTTTAGGTAACAGCGACATAGCATCAGAATTTTATAATAATCTCAGATGTTTGTTCTTAGAGAAAGCTTCTGTTGTCAATTGTAACAATCTGAAGTTGGTCCAGATCGAGGGGGATTAAAAAATGAAAAACTAGATCTGATTCCCTTCGTAAGCTATTTTAGTGAGGACCTATAACAGGTGCTTGTTGTATTTTTTGTTTGTAGATACATTGTATTGTAGCATCAGAACAAATACAATACTTTTCATTTTTTGAATCATCTAGACTTGGATTTGTCTTTTCTCGGCCTTAACGGAACATGATCTTTGTATTTGCTCATAAATGCACAAAGTGCCGCTGCTGAAATGGATACAGTTTGTTTGCGTTTTTGAGTATTAGGAAACTTTTAAGTGAGTAATGACGGTTATTGTGCTCTCCGAAAGACGGAATAAATATCAGAAAGCGAAACGACTGCTTTAAGTAATCATACACAAAGAAATCAAAAATCATATAATCTTGTTTAATTTCTTTTTATTCTTACTTTTTGTAGGTGCCTCAAAATCGTTTTTTCGGTTCACATTTTAAGAGACACAACTAGAATATTCGAGAAATTAGTTTAGGAGTCAGTTTCGGGTGTGGAAGCTGATACACTATCCAGTTTCAACACCGCGCGTGTTGATCCTATCATCACTCAATATAACAATCAGTAAGGCTTTACTCCGTTTTCAGCAAATTATCATGCTGACATCACTTCAGACATGCATGAATATCGAAACAAGAAGATTTTCAAACCCATAAAAGAAGTATGGAGGATTGCGAAAACTTGGCGTACAAAACTTCGTTCCGTTTGCTTTCTCAGAAAAGGACTATAGCAGATTTACCCTAACTGTAATAACTTTGTAAAGGATAGGAATTTGATCGAGTTATATTTGGAAATTCATACAGAAAGGATGTACTTATAAAGTAAATGATCTAACTACTCAAAACTCCAAGGAATTCCAAACTGAATCGAATGAATTAGTACACGGTTAATTAAAGGGCGACACGGATTAAATGTGTCTATTGCGTGATCGGCGGAGAGTAAACCCTACAGATTTAGAGGAATGAGTAAGCATATTCATGTGGACAACTAGGGCGAAAATGCATATGGCAGACAGATGGATGAATAACTAGGTTTCATTATTTTCCTTTTAGTCGCCTGACAACCGGAGTAGAAAGCGTTTGAAGACACACTGCCGAATTCCTTTCCGAAACCATTCGATCATCGAAGCAGCTCGACAGGATACAGACACGAATGAGCGCAACTCAGTTACGCATAAGACGACAATACCGTATGCTGCAGAGTAAATGGGCATAAAGTTATACTCTTGCGTAATACTTTTTTGAGAAGGGGTCTGAACTGAGGGCCAATTCTATTTCTTGTAGCACCAGTTTGTTCACCGTAACAGACATGAGGTGTCCCAGTTCTCTACAAAAGGGGTAAAGAAACTCTGGACTGATATTCAAAGTAAAATCCATTTGTTATTCATCAATACAGCCATTGTATATATGAAATTACGTGAAAATAATAAATAAACTTACATTTTTTATCAGTAAATTTCTAGAAGTAGTCTGAATTTAAACTAATAGCTCTTTCCAAGGAGGGAAAGACAAGCAGACAAGCTTATCACTGTTTTCGAAATGATTTTTAAAATTAAAACAACTCAATGACTATTGTCTAAAAAAGGCTTAGCTAAAAATAGCTGATTTTTGGTGCCGTATTGATAAAAAACAAAGTAGGCCGGGTCGACTCCCCACCAATATACGATTACCACCGGTACAAACAAGTTTGATCTCCACCAAACCCTTCCTGTACATGTCTTCAAAACTGCCAACGAAGGACAAACAGAAAAGCATTTTGAATTAGTCTGTTGTTTACTTGTGCACAAGTACCATTGGAATTTCTTCATCTTTGTATTCTTTTTTATTTACTTTTCCAAGCTTTTGGTTCTTAAATTTGGCTGAGGCTCATTATATATGATTATATTGTTCTTAATTATATGGTAATCTGAGCTTCAAATTGTTCTAATATTTCTATGCGTGGTTTAATTCAACTAAAACTAAGCCTAAGATTTTGCAACATATGGTAAACTAATTTGGCTAAATTTATCCCCATGGCTTTATTGTGGATCGCTGAGTCATTTTTCCGAGTCGACTTCCTGTGATTTTTTAACTGCGAATCATGTCTTTTTCATTCTGTATTACTATTAGGCTCGGTAAATTTTTGAATAAAATTAGCTATCAGGTCCAAACCCCAGCTTGTTCTTAGGGTGCGTTTGTTGAGGCCTTTTTCGGAATAAGAATACAGGGTATAAACCTTGTCCGATTCGTGTGGCTTTTTTTCCTGCCATGTTGCGAATAAAAACATTTCTCAGCGAATTTTGAACTCAGTCAAATTTGAAATATAAAGTTCGTTGCCCTGACAATCAATGTCTTCCTCTCCCCGCCCAGACAAAACCCTTAAATTTTGTTCTTGCCTGAGCTTTGTTTACTGGGCAACAAAAATTTAGCACACTTTAACTGGAGCAATATTGCTATAGACAACAGGTCAATAGCGGCACTTTTATTGAAACAAAGAAAGAAGAATGAAATCTGTTATAATATGTTTGCCCACCAAAGGTGTGGGCCAAGAGAAACGCCATAACACTATTGTACTACAAGAGAAAGTGGGCGGATCTGGCGAAGGAGGTGGGTGTCAAACGCAGCTTCTCACTCCAAACAATGAAAGAGCCGGCTGAAAAAGCACGAGCACACAAGCAGCTCACTAATGACAAATTATGTGACTTAAAAAAACCCCGAAGGGTGAACATGATGATCGCTGACACCTGACCCTAACCAAAGCCCACTTGACTATCAAACAAACCCTGGTCAAAGAGAGAAGACATAAAAATTCTATTTTCAAGCCAATATTTTGTATAGTTTCAGAACATCGCAGACTTTATCAGTTTATTCTATACAAGACACTTAAAGTGGCAAGGGCAAAACGCCCATTTGTCAAACAATGAAACAAAATAAGTATTAACATTGCCATGTTAGTGTTATTACTAATTCTGGGTGAAAACTTGAAAAAGAAAACAGTTAGAACTACTGAAATTAACTTGAGATAATTTTGAAGTCCTAATGATTAAATAAGAGCAGATTCTCAAATGTTTATGAAATACAATTGTTATAGTATTAAAGTAGTATGTTTTCAACGCCTATATGTGTCATAATTGATTATATTACAAGACTTATAACATAGATGGCAAAATTACTTCAGGCTGATTGGATAATAGCGGGAGCATTTTTCCTTAATTTAGGACAAAATTACTTAGCGCTGATTAGTCGTTGGTATACTTCCGAAAACTTTCAAAAATTTTCCAAAAATTTGAAAAAGTTTCAGAAATTAAAAACATTTAACCTCGAAGGTTTCCGAACGTTTCCGAATACCTCTGAAGATTTTCTGAATTTTTTTAAATATCATAAAAATGCTTTAGAAACGATTTCAAACCTCTTCCGAAGATTTCCGAATGTTTTCAGAGATTGCAAAGATTTTACTTCATCTCCAGCAATTTTCGAAGAAACTTGGGATAAACGAATTAAGTTGTGCAACGCTTTCTCGTGGGACCAGCAGTACCGCAGAGAACGAAAAATTTTGCCCTCGATCAGAATAAGCATGTAATCGCCCTGTTCCGCAAAGAATTTAGGATTAATATCACTTGTGTTTTTAATTTTTTCCAAATTACCCTCGTTGCGAAGCGACTCGGACAATTTTGGAAAAAGTTGAAAACACTCAGTGAAATTAATCCTTAATTTTACTTGGTCCCATGCGACTACCTATACTAACACGAAGTCGTGGTTAGCGTTCAGGTCAAATTTGGCAAATTAATCCACAGAAAGCTATCGTGTCATTGTAAAAATATTTAGTTTATTGAGCTCGAGGTTAGTCAAAACTATCAGTAAGTTTTTTCTTAATCGATCAATCTGAGGTTTAACATGCATTTTTTTACTGCTTTACTGTAACTTGCTTATTTTAGTCATTAAACGTTCTAATCATTCTAATCAGTGAAGGGACAAAGGTAACACATCGCATGGGATCAGACAAGTTTGCTGCTGATTTCTAAAACAGCTGTAGAGAGCTTCCTTCCTCAGCTTTTGTAAGTTACATTATCGTACAAATTACGGTACTTCGTAGTTGAATACCCGCTTTTTATTAGAACACTTTTATAAGAACAACGCAGCTCAGATTGGCCAAAATTTAAGAACAATTTAAGGGCAAGCTAAGACTCGGACTCGATTGCTAATCTTTTGAAACTTTCTTGAGCTTCGATCTTTAATTAGCAATACAGAACGAATCTTTCCATAACTGTCCTTGACTCAAATTGTCTGTACACGAATACTTGCATGCCCTGAAGCTAGTTCTTTACAATGTATATACGTGTATCACAACATGCAATACCTTTTGGTCTTAGTTTTCATTCAATTTAAATCACCCATGCCATAGCTAGAAATAAGAACAACTAAGAACAACTTGAGGTTAAAATCGCCGAAAAATTAAGAACAGAGCCTTGGCCAAATTTTCTGTGAAACTCGAGCTAACTTATAGTAAACTGTCGTTTTTCCATTTGCTCCGACAGACTTAATTCTTGTTTCAAACCATTGTCGCTTTGCACGAAGCTCTCAGTGATCGAGAGTACTGGCGTCCGGTTCAACTTTTTTTTGGAATTATAAAATAAATATATTCTAATTTCTTTTCCATCCAAATATTGGTGGGAACAGCTAAAATTTTAGTTGTCGTGACTCAAAAAAGACAAAAGTCATTCTCTTTAACCACAAACTAATTGAATGGTTCGAAACGATACTACAACTAAATAAATGAATTTATTTATAGAATTCATGGATGAGGAAATTTTGTGGTTACTGTCCTAATGAGAAATGCCGCACAAACAGTCACTTTATATAATTATTTTTCACAGACCAAAGAAACTTATCTTATAGTTTGACACCAAATATACTGGGACCTTCGGTTACTAAATTTTTCCTTACATTATTAAAAGAATTAAACTACATGATTTAAATGATTGAATTTTATGAATTTAAAGCCAGCAAACTTAAGTAATGCGGTTAACATTTCTATAGGGCTATAGTTGTTTGTTTCCTGTACTTGAGAATATCTTAAATTAAGGATGGAATTGTTTAATCATTGAGTTGTTAACATTCGTAGCTGGTTTTCAAAATGCTAGTATTTGACTGCTTACGTCGTGGAGCAAAAATTTGTAGGCAAGGTTTACTTCCATATTAAGATTATTACTGCACGAAAAACACCATTGGCTTGTCCTGGCAAGGACATAACTCATAGTCTGTGGTGATATCCCTGTGGAGTCGGAAGTTCTTAAGATTACTCAACCTGTTTCCTTTATGTGACTATTCGAGTACGTGCGATATAAACCCCGGTTGTGATCGTATTGGCGCGAAGCGCAGAGGCGTTCAAAACACTCAGGCAATATGTCACAACAGCATAATTAATATGGGCGAGTAAACTTATCAGCAGCCGAAGTTATCCCTGGAATTCGAATTTGTGTGTCTTTTCACTCGGTATTTATATCTATAATCTTCTTTTATCAAACTTAATGGAACAATTCAATATAAACTATTTCTATTATTTCAACGATTTAAGAACATCCGAACTTTATCAACTAGTATAATTATGACTGGTTTTATTTTTTGTTGAAATGTTAAAAAACAATTTTCATTCTTGGCTCGTACAATCATATTAGCCCTAATTGAATATTCTCTGTCCTTAGAAGGGTAGACATATTGATTTAATTCACAAGTTGTTTGCTGTATTCCTGCTATCAGTCTCAAATAGCGCTGTTTTTTTAAATTGTCCTAATTAGAATAATTTTTACACAATTTCTTTAAAGATAAAGATAGTATTAAGATTATTTAGATTTCAATATATCGCGTAAAATTTTCAAAACCCTCCGGAACATATTTCATTTCGCTTGTGACAAACTTCCCTTAGGCTGTTGTTAATGGTGCGTACCCTTGTTTGGCAGGCCTCTCCTCTCGTGAAGGAAAAGAAAAACCGATTCTAAAATAAAGCCACCAGTGGTTTTAGTTGCCGTCCGTGTGTATTGAGTATATCCAAATAAGTGATTTTTCTTAAGATTAATAAGATGTTAAACACGCATATATTGTCATGCTAATCCTTCTGAACTTCATGGGAACGCAATATCGCTGGAGTAACCAGGTGTGCGTGTCTGATCAAACCCCAGCTGTCGAGCCTTAAGACTCGCTTTTTTGTATCAGGACACACGAAGCTAAAATTGGCCAAAATTTAAGAACAA
>JAOBRD020224059.1:0-25539 GCA_027575215.2 Hydrozoanthus sils | reverse complement strand
GAGGAAGAGCGTTCCAGGATTTTGCGGCATTGTATTTAAAAGATGTTTGAAATTTTGTTGTCTTGGCAAGAGGCAGGAGGATAAGTTCTTTATTTCTAGTGTTGTAGTTATGCGTTTGTTCCAAGAAGTAGAAGTTGTCCGAGAGATACACTGGAACTAGGCCATTGATGCACTTAAAAATCTGCAAGCACTTGTGATATTCTCTGCAGCATTGTAGGGTTGGCCAAAAATAAATAAATATATAAATAAATATGATAATCAATACTCAGCAATAACTTCTAATATTTACAGGGCAAATCTGGAAAATAAAATGTGAAACAAAATCATAGTATTTAAATGTTTTTGTTAACTCTATACTAGCACGTTTGTAATTTCCAAATCTCATCTCCCGCAAAGTCAGCCTAGACTAGCTAAGCTATTTGCTGACTGTGTGGTAAAAATGTAATTTATTAGTTAAAAATAATAAACTACTGTTGTTGTATTTTTTTCCATATTAGTAACTTGACTATTTTATCCTAAAAGTATATAAACTGAATATTAAATTCCTTATCCTGCTAATTTTCTAAAATACGAAGGGTCATAAAAACTATACAAAATTACCAACTTCAGAATTTGTTGAAACAATGGACATTTTCAGAATCAACATGTAAAGACAAAGAAAACGAATGGTCACTTTGTGGGTTTTCAAGCAGTGATTTCAAAGTTAGAACGTTATTAGTTAATGTGAAATCGTTTTTATTAGGATAAGGGTTAAAACTATGTAATGGTTAACAAACCATATTTTTGAGAGCCATCTTTTTTTTCCCTTGGATATTGCTGTCAATAATTCTCTTGTTACAATCATTTCTAATCTTTGACAATTCCTACATAATTAAAATATCTTGACTAAAAAACACAAGTCCAAAGTAACTGTAATTTTTGCTAAATAGCTACATCTTGCCATAAATTATCTAGCAATAACATCTTTAAAAAAATCTCTTGGGTTTAACACAATAAGTTTACTTGACCATTGGTAAAAGAATTTAACAATAAAATTATAGGTGAAATACTCAAAATAGTTACTAAGGTTTACCTATTTATTTAGCAATATATAGATTTTAAAATGAGTTAGAAATTCCCCAATGTAAGTCATTCGAATTATTATTCCCTTATTAATTTCTTCATCTAGTTATCCATAAGTTTTTTTGCACAGGTTTATATCTGGAAACTTATATAACTGAAACAGAAGTTTAAATGTAAGGCTAGCTAGGTGCTTACAAATACTTTGTAAAACTGTAAATGGTTTGAACCCAGGACTACACTAACCCAGACAATCTCGCCACACAAAATACTTCATAGTAACTGACTGAGCCAAAAAGATCATTATTGAAATAATAACACAGCAGACAAATTAGAGTCTCTTGGCCTAATTCTGAAAGAATTGCCCGACCTCAGTTAATTCAAATTAGGCCAAAAGACACATGTTTCTTTTTCAAAATTTGACAAGGACCCATTTGATTACCAATAATAAATTAATCTTTACTTGTAAATATGTCATAATCCAACCTAAAAACACAGTATTTAGCACATGTCATCTGGTTGAGATGAACATTAGAAGACCACACAACATTTACCAAAGTATTGTAAGTTGTGGCATTTTAAAGTGTTAAACACACAACTAATATGATTTATGATAATTAATGTACATATTTTATTTTAAAATTAAAAGTAGAGTGTGAAACTAAAATACAAAAAAAATAATAAAACACTTTCAACAGTTTGAGGGTTTCTTGTATGCTTCATTTGAAAGTTAAATCGAATGATGTGTAACATACAAAAAAGAACTTCAGTAATCTATGTTTGCACTAATTATTAGTTTGGAGTTATTGTCTCAAAACAACAGGATTATGACACACTTCAGTGCATTCATTATGTTTTGATGTTTTCATTCTAGAAAATTCATAATGGGGCATTTTCTTATTTTGTTTCTGATAACTGCTAGGGTAAACAAAACTATCTTGTATTTTCATCAAGAAACCAGGCACTTCTTAAACCTAAATCAGATTATTTTCTTATCAGCTTTTACACAGTCTGGCATCTTAAAGATGCAAATTAAATATTCTGAGTCTTCAATTTTGTCCATACCTAATGAATTAGCTATGAATTTCTAATTATATATCATCAGTTAAATGACACCAAATGTATCAGGCAAGCTTCAACAGAATGTCACATCATATTTTCTAAACACACATATATTTATGTATTTATATCTGTTTAAACAAACTCTTGTGACCAACCAATGTTTTGTCAAGACTAAAAGCCAACAAGGGATGTTTTTTTTTCAGGGATGGGCTTGCCTAATATTATTCAAGCTTAAAGAGGGAGTATTCTAGAACAGATGATCAGAAAAATTTGATGAAACAATGTCAAATGCTCAAAATACTTCCTTTAAAATTGACACCATTTTCTACCAGCACTTGAAAATAATTACCTCCACCACTACAAACTGAGAAACCTTATATGTAAATATATACATAAGTATATTGCTGAACCAGTATTACAAGCTTTTCACATCAAGAATGAAAAGTTAACTCTTGCTTCACCAAATAGAAAGCAATCAAGCCTGTCTCAAAATTCTGTTTGAATTAATAAAATATCTGTGCTGAAAGAAAGAACGATATAAACAGAAAACTTCATGTACATATTTACATACTAACATGACTTCAAAAAGACTGACTGTGTATTCATTTTGATCTATCTAAACTTATATACCTGAGCTTTCATGAGTTATCAGGCCTTTTATGCATGTATAGACTCTAAATTCGTTCAAAACTGAGAAATGAACAAACATGCAGCCAAAGGAAAAAATGAGTTCTGTGAAACAAAACTTAGCAAACCCACCTAGCAGATGTCTTGATGTCACTTGCTGATGAAAATTCAGCTTCTGATGTCATCCTTGAGTCATCATTAGTTTCACTACTCTCTTCTCTACCTATTTTGGCTCTATCCTTGCTGCCATCTGAGGACTGATCTACACCAGAAGATGGTCCTTCATCTTGCAATCTTGACCTGTGGCCCCTGCCAAAAACACAACAAATATATTAAGCTCAGAGAAAAGGCAATCAGCTGAGTGGCTACAAAAGATCTGCAAGCAGGGTTACATTTGAAAATTATGGTGGTCGGTTTCCACAACTCTGGTCAACCTCCTTAACAAAAAGGAGAATTTATTCTTTCTTCAAGAATCTTAAACACTTCATAGTTTTCACTAGACATGTGTTACTAAGCTAAATTCAGCTTCAATTATGTACAATTCATTGGCTTGATACAACCATTTAAAGAAAGTCAAGCATTTTTAACAAATATCCTTAACTAGATGTGGAAAATATACAAGAAATTCACTATCAACACGATTTTCAAATGATACTGATCACCCAATCCAAAACAGACAGAATAATCTTTACATATCAAACTTTACAGACCAACTGTTTGAAGACTGATTGAAATTCTGTTCTGCTGACATTATTCAGCACTTGGAGTAGAAGTTTCACATCAACAGATCAGCAGATGTGTTCTCAAACAAGGTTAAGTAGAATAGAACCCACTATTTCCTGGTTTATCAGAATTTACAACGGTTGACTTCAAGCATAGAAAATGTTTTGCTACCACCCATGGCAGGTGATGTTCATAATGGGTTATGAATATTTAATAAATGCCAGAGATTATTGACAAGGATATAATTGTCTTTTCTCAAATATGGCCTGGAGGCATTTTTACAAAGACATAATCAGCATGTGATTAGCATAGATTTCCTTTTTGATGAGTTAGTGATTATAGAGGCTTTATTCTAAAAAATCTAAAAAAAAGGGTCTTGTTAGGAGTTTCAAAACCTTACTAAAATGAAATTGAAAGTTGCATATTTGCTAGGACAAAATAACAGGATGTTGATATTTATAAATTCTATGACTATTCATTATGTACACAGTCACACAACTTGTGACATGTACAAATATGGAAATTTTTATGAAATAAAAACATAGATTAAAAACTTATATTGATAGAACTTTGTTTCAAAAGAGAAGCAATATCATTTTCATTTAACATAAAATTATTTAACATAAAATCAAGAGACTGGGTTTTTTTTCAAAAAATTATACCTGACTGAACAACCTGATTTTCAAACTTTCAATTAAACCTTAGATGAAGTCATACCAACACTGGTCAAATATTCAAGCACTACAATAAAACTAACAAAATAATTATAGAATTTCTTTAAGGTTTAATCTGACATGTTCAGTAAGCTCCTCATTAGAACCTTTAGTTATGCAAAAAAAAAACTTCATAATGCTCCTTCTGTTTTAAAACATTGACACTCTACTTGGTCAATATACAAAGAGGTGGATATGCTGAAAAGGAAAAACAAAAAACCTATTAACAGGGTTCTTACCCTTTTTTGGACTAAAAATTCAAGGAATTTCATAGTTGTAGTTTCCATTTTTCCTTACACTGCAAAATCAAAGCACATGGCTTTTCACAGAAAGAATAGTAAAAAAACTTTTCATTTGCCCTTAACAATCCAGACATTCAACCAATTAGAACAATAAATATAACTAAGAAGGTATATGTGCATGGGGCATTTGATCTGGGCATTTGACTGACAATCGAAAAGGTGTTATGATCGTTCTTATTTGTTTTTTACTATTAAGTGTTGCTATGTTCCTGCTATGTTTCACATAAGGCACTCTAGAATCTAAGTTGGATGAAATTAGCTACAAATTTCAAGGACTTTCCAGCACTGACTGCAATTTTCAAGGACTTTCAAGGTCCTGTATTTTTTTGAGTTTCAAGGACTTTCAAGGAGCATGCAAACCCTGTATTAAGGACAAGTCCTAAGAATCTAAAAGCTTTAAAACTTTCTAGTTACAAAATCTGTGCTCCTATTATCTGTTTTATTCTAATTAACACAAAAAGAGGAACATAAAAATTGCTATTAAATCTTATCCTTGCTGTAATAATAAGTACAAAATGCCACAAAAACAAAGTTGAACAGTTTAATGTAGGTGGCCTAGAAAGACTTAATATGGTATACTAATCGTCCGTTAAAATCACCAAAAGTCTATTCCATCATAGCATAATATATTATTCTTAAAAGTCTATTATTAATTAAAACTATTACCAAAGTTATAAAATCTTTGTCTCATCTTGCACTATTTTTTTTACTACTTTAGTTTGAAATCTTCATTAACTATATTTTATTTCTATTATCCATATTGTTTTTATAGATTACAATTGACTGTGTGCTATATTTGTGTCAAACTGCAAAACGGTCTCTTCTTTCACCAGGAGATCAACAAACCAAGCACATTCATCAAATGGGAGACTGGGAATAGGAAATGGACATGGAGACAGTGCTCCCGTCTGCAAGTCCATTTCCTCTTCCCAGTCTCCCATTTGATGAACGTGCTTGGATTGTCGATCTCCCGGCAAAAGAAGGGACTTTTTGCAGTCTATATTTGTGCCTGTCACCATAGTCTGATGACTAATTGAATAATTATTAATAAAAAGAGCCAACTACCCAACTCATGTAGCCCTTCGGGTTCAGACAGCTTGTACCTATTAAGTAAATTAAAGGGTCTAAACAAAAACGACAAAAGTGACTTTTGATGGAGTTGTCATTTCTCACTACATTATCCCTACTATCTCTCTAGAATCATTGGGAGAATTTAGCATTTTATACAAAGTCATTTAATGTTGATTTTTCACTAGACCCATGAATTTTCCCAAACTATTTAGATACAAAATGTTTTGTAAATACTAGGTACAAATAAAGCTTGTTGTTGTTTGTTGCTTTACTCATTTCTACTTCCATCTGAAATCCAGATCCTATGTAAGCCCATATGTCAAACATATCAAATGCTTAATAATTAATTCCCGAGACTAAATGTCTGGAAAATTATATGCTCAATAACTCTAAACTTTTTACAAAAATTCTAAAGAAAGTCTTAATTCATCCAACACTAAAACAATTCTAAAGGAATCATAATACCTGAAAACTTTTCAAAGTCACTAAGATCAGTTTATGCCTGTCTGGTCTTTTTTGAAGTAGTAAATTGGAACAATTGAAGGGTCTAGTGCAAAAACAACATAAGTGACTTTATATGAGATGCTAAATTCTCCCACGAGTTATGAAGAGATAATGGGGATAATGTAAGGAGAGTTAACTACTTCATCAAAAGTCACTTATGTCGTTTTTGCACTAGACCCTTTAACTCCAGTTAGCTGAAAATACTTCCCGCAATAAAATAATGATCAAAGACCTAATCAATCAACCGATCAGTAATCTAATCACCTGACCTGTCAATCATCTACTCACCCGACAATCACCTAATCAATTAACTATTCAATCTTCCAGCAACCCAACCACTTGACCAGTCAATCATCTACTCAATCAACAAACACCTAATGAATCAACCAACCAGTAAATCTAGTCACCTGACCTGTCAGTCATCTACTCACTCAACAATCACCTATTAATTAATCAAACAATCAATCTTCCAGCAACCCAACCACTTAACCAGTCAATCATCTACGCAATCAAAAAATACCTAATCAACTAACCAACCTGTAATCTAATCACTTGACCAGTCAACCATCTACTCACTTGACAATCACCTAATCAATCAACCAATCATTCTTCTAGCAACCTAATCACTTGACCAGTCAATCATCTATTCACTCAACAATCACTTAATTAATCAACCAATCAATCACCTCACTACTCACTCAAAAATCACCAACCGTATATACTCGTGTACAAGTTGAACGCATGTATAAGTCTAATCCTATTTTTGAAGCCGAAAATACAACTTTATTAGAAAAAGTTTGGTTTTTTTTAGTTTTCATCAGTTAAATAAAATAAACAGACAATCTGGAATTCAAGGATAAAGTTAGAGCAATAAATTTTGAAAAGAAATAAATAGCCCCAATATCTGTATTTACTTAACTCTAAAGCTAAGTTCAAAACTATGAAGTATTGGTCATTTCTTTTCTTATATTTGGTGGCTCCTAAAGAAGCTGTTTGTTTGTTTTTTTCTTCAAAAGCCATGGAATTCTTCTTCATCATCGCTTTCACCAAAGAGTTCCTGCCACTGTTCAGGAGTAATCCTATCATCGTAGACATCGCAATCAGGTTTCCGCTTTCGTCCATCCATCCCTTCGGGTGACTATGTACCACTACGCCAGCAGGGAATTTGTCTTTTGGCACCGTTTTTTGCTTGAAGATGACCATTGGTTTAAGTTTGGTTCTATCTGCAAGGCACACCAATATGATTGTGAAAAGAGTCTTCTCATGACCAGTTGTTTTCAGAAGAATGGTTTTGGCTCCAACAAAATTGACAGTCTTGGATGTTGGTATGTTGAACCCGACTGGCATCTCATCCATATTTCTGATGTTGACCAGACTGTAGTTCTTGCTTTGCCTCGCTCTAATCACAAACGATTGGAAACTGGTGATCTTTTCTTCTAGATCGTCTGGCAACCGCTGTGATATTTTCGTTTTCTGGTGCAGCACAAGTTTGTTCCGATTCATGAACTGAGTGCACCACCCACTTGAGACGAAGAATTTGTCAATACTCATTTGTTGTGTGGTTTTTTTGGCATGCAAGCGGGTCAGATTTCTTGTCACGACGAGCCCACTCTTTCTGTTTTCCTTGACCCATTTGACAACCTTTTTCTCGAGCTCAGGCCACTGGCACTTCCTACCATGATCTGCACATTTGGTTTTTGGCAAGGACTTTATGTTGTCAATCTTCCTTCTCCAGTCACGGACTAACTTTTTGTCGATGCCAAACTTCCGGCTGGCAGCAGAATTGTTGGAGTTGTCAGATACAAACATGACAACTTGCAACTTGAAACTCGCAGAATATTTCATTTATTTCACCTTCGACAGCATTCTTCTACATGTAACACAAGCTAAGAAAACTAATCGAGAAGTTAGGCACTTAGCCTTACCAGTTACGGTAAATCATTTTATTTTCTCAACTCGAGCTTACTTATACTTAATGCGCGGATTAAAAATCTCATAGTCGAACATCTGAGGAAACATGTTTGCTTTTTTTCAGATCGAGTTTCTTTTTTCAAACGTCTGAGGAAACATATAACTTTATATATTTGGAGCAAAATGTTTCAAATCCAATTTTCACCTGTTTTCTTTGCTGCAACTTAAGTCATTTTTGACCTCTACTTACTAAACCCAAGGTCACGTACATACAAGCAGGAGTTTATCTTTGACCAATGAAATGGAGCTTTTTGTTTTCACTAGGGCCAATTAGAGCTTTGTGTGTTATGTCACGTTTCTCACCTCATGCTCGCCACGCGATCTTCCAGTACGTCATGCAACTTGAAAAAATTCTTGTAAAACCAAAACTACAATTGACTTTCTGACTTGTTATTTTGATTTATGATCAAATAAAATGGTTTTTAAAAGGAACAGACAATATTCTGATGTCTGGTTATGGAAATAACTGTCAGAATGCGTGCAGAAGGAAGCTAAATAAATGATTAATCAAACTCGCTGGTGAGAGAATTTGATCAGCCCATTGAGTCGTACAGGAAATGTGAGTTCGCTTGTAAATACTAATTCATTTGCATCAGCACTCTTTGAACCATAAAAAAAACATAAAGGCAATGGAATATGAAATTTAATGAAGTGTGTGGGGAAAGATTTACAGGAGGGTATAAGTTTATCACTTCAAATTTTGTGGCAGTTCATAATCATAGATTCATGCATTCGAACAATAATAAACTTATCAGGCCAACAGTGTGTAACTTGATGATTATTTCACAGTACAGTTTAATTCAAAATGAATCTACCTTGGGGATTTATCATCCGAATTATTTACTTAACTCTGTAACTTGGCTTGTTGCTGTGAATTTTGGCAGTTTTTGGTGATTCAGAAGGTATGTCTCAGGTTCTCCCAAAAATAAGTTGAGATCAATTTTCTGAGCCCATTTTCACGTCCAAAAAATTCGACTTGTACACAAGTATATACGGTAATCAACCAACCAATCAGTAATCTAATCACCTGACCAGTCACTCACCTACTTAATCATCCAATCAATCACTAAATCAATCATTTAATCAATCAACTAACCAGTTTATCACTACATCAATCAACTAGTCAATTACTAACTAAAACAAACTAACCAATCAATCAATTCATGTTTAGAAAGCTAAGATTTTCATTTGTACCATAAGAAAACACAACAGAAAAGTTTCAAGTGACAAACTGTTATAAAAGAAAAAGAAATAGGCCCATCAGCATAGTGAAACTAATTGCAACAAACATTACTTCTTAAAAAACATTCGCCTTCTCAATCATTATCACATACAAGTTAAACTTCAAAACTAACAAAAACTCTCAGATTCTGAGTTTGTCAAAAGAACAATTATATCAGAATTTTCCTTCCAAGACTTGTGTATGAAATATAGTGTCAACCATCTTATAGACATTCAGCAACTCACCAATTAAACCTTGAAGTATTCTCTGGACACCAGTTTACATAATAATTAATTGAACTCAAATATAACAGCTACACTTTGTTTAAACTTACTTTGCTGTTTTCTTTTCCTCAGTACGTGAGGTGTTCCTAGCAGCATCATGCAACCTATGGCTTCGATCTGTCTGATGCTGCTTTTCCAACCTTGCTTTAATTTTTTGCGCATAATTTGCATTTTGACTTTGTGGATCTTCCTCTGAAGTTGAGCTCTGTTTAACCATCTTTGAGTTAGAAGATCTTCTGGTTGGTTTGTCAAGTTCCTCTGAACTTTGTTTTCTAAGTTTTGATCGAGCACTTCTTAAATCTGTGCGTGCATGCCCATGATGAGAATCTTCCTCTGAAGTTGATCCTTGTTTTGTTAGTAATGACCGAGCACTTCTTGCTGCTCGAGATGTTGTTTTATGAGCTGATGAGGAAGAAACCTCAGTTTGTTTGTCTTCTTCATGAGAGTCTATCTTACTTGCAGCTCGTCTGCGGGCTCTTCTTTCTGCTCGGAGTTGTGCTGGTGTTTTCTCAGAATGTTCTTCATCATGAGCATCAGATGCTCTCTGTCTATCTCCTTCGCTACTAGCATGAGTTGAAGAAGTATTCATGTCTGAATGTTTCTCATCGTCATGAGAATCTGTTCTACTTCCAGCCCTTCGAGAAAGCCTTTCCCTTCGTGCTGAACCTACAGCTGTATCAGAATATTTCTCCTCATCATGGGAATCAGTTTTACTTGAACCCCTTCTACGAGTCTGCATCTCTATCCTTGTATTTCCACATCCATCAGCTTCAGGTTTGTCTTCTGAATTTGATCTCATTTCAGCTCTTCTTTTTGCTCTTCTCTCGGCCCTTGCTGCCCTCCGTGCTTCCAGAGAATCATCAACTGCTGAAATTTCTTTCTTTTCTTTTTCTGGCTCCTTAGATGAAGCCTTACTGTCATCTTCATTATGGCTTGCCTCTCGGCGCTGCTTTCTTGCAGCTCTCCTGGCCTCAGCTGAAGTTGGTTTTTCTTCAACTTCTTCCTTCTTTTTGTCTTCAGCACTTTCAGGTACTCCTTCTACTTCTTCACTTGCAGAGACTTTAATTTCTACTTCTAAATCAACAGAACATGGTTGCTTTTCTGGACTCTCTTCTTTGGTGGAGTTATGTTGGTCTTTCTCAACATCAACATTTTTCTGTGATCTGACAATTCTATAATCCTGATCATTGTCATCATATTTGATTTTCTCTTCATCCAGTCTTTTCCTTCCACTTACTTTTGGTTTCATTTGTTCTTCTGCTGCCTGTTCAAAATGAGATTTGTGAGAGCGAGTTTTTCCCCTTACATTTACTTCTTCTCCTGCATTACGGAACTGTTTGGAGGTCTTAACTTCTGACTGTTCCTGCATTTTTTGTTCAAATATATTTCTGTGGCCTTTAGCACGTCCTGAAAGCCTCAAGCCTTCTTCTTCAATCCTCTGACGAGATGGAGACACTGCCCTAGCTTCTTCTGCTTTTTGCTCAAAAAGATGGCGCCTGGATTTGGCTGTACCTGTTGTGTTCACAGCTTCTTCTTGAAGTCTTTGTCTTGATGCTGGCATCTGACTTGCTACTGCCATTTTTTGTTCAAAGAGTGCCCTGTGAGAGCTAGCTTTCCCTGCAAGATCAATACCTGAATCTGCTTCAAAATCTCTTTGTTTCACTGTCTCTGATTCTTCTGTTGCCTTTTTCTCAAACATTTCACGGCGAGACCTTGCTTTCCCTGCAAAATCAGTTTCATCAAATTTCTTTTCTGATGCAACTATAGAGCCAGACTCTTCTGCCTTCTTTTCAAAGATCTCACGATGGGACTTTGCCCGTCCTGACAAATCAACATCATCTTCCTCAACTCTTGAAACAGACGTCTTTACTTCCATTTCTTCGACAGCCTTTTTTTCAAAAATCTGCTTGTGTGACCTTGCTTTACCAGATAAATCAACTTCTTCCTCTTCAACTCTGTGGCGAGCTGTCTTAACTTCTCTTTCTTCCTCAGCCTTTTTCTCAAACACATGTCTATTTGAAGCTGTACTTCCATGCCTTGGAAGTTCAGACAGACCAATTTTACCAGTAGGTTTATCTTTCCTATAATAGAAAACATGAAGGAAAGAAAAAATTGTTTTATAGTAGTTTCATCAGATTTTTTACCAAGTTACTTGAAATGTGCCTAGTTGCAGTTATTAAGGTAGTACTAATGGGTCAGTTTTGGAGTTTAAAATGCTCTAGATATAAAAATTCCTGAGTGATCTCCTTTTCATCAAGTTTGTAATTCCAAAATTTCAGGTCAATATCTTCAATCGTTCAAAAGATATGGCCATTTGAAAAGTGCCTTTTCTGCCCTTTTTGGACATTCTGATTGGTTGAAATAGGTCACATGACTGCTTGGAGGGAAGTTCAAAATCTTTTTTTCAATAATTTTTGTATTTTTACCCAGTTGACTAAATAAGTTCAAACAAAAAAACATTGAAAAAGCAGTATCAACCAAATTGATTTCATTGAGTCTTGACCAGGTTGAGCTAATTTCAAGGAAGTTTGACACCTGTCAATCATACTGGATTTTAGACAAGGAAATCATAAAAAAATGCTGTAACTCGCTCAATTTTTAATATTTTTCAAATCTGTTTGCAGTTATAAGTTTCTGATAATATATGTTTGAAAATGTACTAATAGCTGTCTTTAAATTATGCTACTTTATGAAAATTTGAGTAAAATTTAAAACTATGCCTAATTTTGCATAAATTAACATAACCTGTACATGCTACCAGAAACTTATAACTGCACACAGATTTAAAAAATATTAAAAACTCAGTAAAAACTCTAGACTTTTTTTAAATTCACTCTTCTGCAACTTTTTTTTTCTTTTTATTTATACAAAAACAAAAAGTTACAACTAAAGTGGCAATGATTATATAACTCAATAAAGTTTGATCATGGCCATCAAAACAGAGAGGCTGTTTTTACTTCAATCTGTTGCCCAGTTTTAAACCATGTCTTCAAAATGTTTTAACCAAAGAGATCACAAATAAACAGAGGGGTGATAAAAATTCTTCATTTCCTAGAATGTTTTTTATCAACAAAAGTTTAAAAAAAAACTTGGCACAAGGTTGAATGAGAATTTTTTTTCAGGATTAATCAGGAAGATACAAATTTTTCTAAATTTTCAAAACAAAGACATTATGCAAATGAGTGCCTTGTTGTCAGTAATGAAAAAGGGATTTATTTACTGAATTTTTTTTTATTTGTATGGTGCCAGGAAGGTACAATATGGCTACAATACTGAAAGTATGCTGCCTTAAAAAAAGAAAAGGAAAAAAAGAAAAATGCAATGACCAAATTTTACACCATGATAAATTCTTATAAACAGACTGGCTAGCCGCCACAATGGAAAAATATTTGGTATTTCAATTTGCAAAACATGAATTTTATTTGGCCTCATAAACGAAAAAGAAATTATTAATCAACGAAAATATTGATGAGACGTCTTATAAGATTAAAAACTCAGCAAATAAAATGATTTTAATCCGTTTCATCGCCACACTAAAATCAAAGACGACAACAAGTTAACAAATTCAACATTTTTGCTCATGGAAACTTAGATACACATTTTTTTCTTAAAAAGGAAGGTATTACACTACCTTTTTGAAAAACAGACTGGCTCATCAGCCGCAGTAAATCGTCCAAATTTAGATTTATTTTAAGATAGTATGCCATCTTGAGCCAGAGGTCTTTGGGGTCGAATTCTTGTTTAGTTCTCGTTTAGAAAAGACAACAGTTTTTTCTATCACACTTTCTAAACGAGTCTTTAATTGAAATATGAACAAAAATTATCCTTAATAATCACTTAAATAAATGGCTTGATCGAATCCGTCACAGTTTTCATTTCGAAAGTTAAACTAGAAAGCGCCAAAAAGTGTGTCGAAACAAAAAATGCATCGAAACTATTCGTGACATTTTAAAATCAATAAATTATCATTGGCATATATTTTCGTTTGTCAGTCTTGGCTTTTGGCCGGCTCTTCACCTAATGTTATAACAGTGAGAAGACCCTTTCAAAGACAAATTACAATTTCGTCTCCCATTATGATACACGTATAAATTAATCCAGAAAAATTACTGTGATGTTAAAGCGACAAATTCTACACTTTTGACAGCTTCGTACTGGTTGTTTTAAAATAAATAAACTGATCTGGGTTAGAAAACTTAAACAATATCTAATTTGAAATGTTTATGGACATGCCGCATTTTCCATATTTCCGATGTCGGATGTTTGTTCAGAATAAAATTACGACCAGAAAACGGAAAAAGTTCATATCTCTACAACAGCTAGCCTCAAGATACAAATTTTCTGCCGACAAAGCTAAGAAGTTTCCCGACTTAAATTTATTTCTTCCTGTAATGGCCATGGCATAAGACTAACTCCCTGTTTATTTCAATATATTACCAAGTGTTTTCAAACGGTTTGCCTCACAGCATGTTTCTGAAGGTATAAACGAAGGTCACTGAATTTTAACAGTGTTTCGACGCAGCTCTCTCGTTTTTGTTCCTTTTAAGTGATCTGTTCCATTTAACTGGCTGAAACTAGTTCGCGATTCCTATTGCAAAGTAGGTCACAGTGGGAAAGGTTTGGCAACCAAATTGCACTCACAAATGGAAGTGTGTACGTTCTGAAGATAACATTCATAACAATAAACAACAACAATGTGGAGGGCCGGCTTCCACGAGATCGAGATCACATCTCAAGCGAACGAGTGTCCGGCATCCCGATGAACTCCGAAAAATTACTTCGAACAAAAATTGTTCCATAAGCTGCAAGCACATCTGTTAATCGTTTCACATATATCTGACTTTAAAATACAAAGAGACCAACAAAGCCTTCGTGGAGCATTCAAAACGTACGGCCACAAAGTTAATTAGAAAGGAAATATTCATTCAAATCAACTTGAGAGAAAAAGCAGTATTTACTGTTTCAGTCGATGGACTTGTAATAACTGAAAATTATTTTCAACATAACAATTGTAAAATAAATGAACAAACTTACTCTTCTTCTTCATCGGAATCTGTTTCTTCTTCTCGGGGAGAAAAATGGTGCAAATCTTTCCCTTCGTCTTCATCAGAAAGCTCGTAAGAGCCATTTTGCCGAGCAGTGTTATCATTTTCATCGCTAGCTCTTTTCTTGACCTTAAGGGTGTCTCCGTCATCTTGAATCCGCGCACGTTCATCCAAATCGCCGGCTTCGCCGTTCACAACACGCAAGCCTGCTTCGTCTTCATCCTTTGCATTTAAATTATCCATCACTCCCGACTCATCGGTAATGTTATCTGCCATGCTTAACCTTTCTTTAGAGCAGAAAAACAGCGTCTGGCAAGCTGGCAATGAACGCAAAAAAACAAGACTTTAATCACCCGCCCCTTCAAATTACTTACGGTCCGGTGTAAATACATTGCGATCAACCTGGAACAAACAGGCAATAGAACTTCAACCAATCAGATCGCTCAAAGAACAATAGCATGCCCTTAAGTTGTGGCTCTTGCCAAACCAAATATGGCAAACAGGATGAAGAAGTGCTTTGCTGCAATGACGTGAACCCGTCCCGTTTCCTTTGGAAAGCTAAAATATTTTTCTTTCGCACATGTAGACTCACGTTGTTCGTCAATGTACACACCTGCGATAAGTGCATACTTCCTTATGCAGCCTCATATTCGAAGAGCGAGACGAAAAAAAACGTTGTACGAGTCTCATTCTGTACCTCCGGCATTACTTTAAATTTATAAAAAGACTAAGAGCACTGTTTATTGCACTCTTCATACGATCTTTTCTTTTAACTTTTGCAAAGTATGAAAACCGCGACGAGTTAAGAAAAACGTGTCTGTCTCGCATTTTTAGGCCACAGTTGCATTTCCGGCCCCATTTGGCATCGTAATGTTCATGGTTTGAAGCGCTTTTCATAAAATCCTACACAACGTTAGAAACGACAAAACTGCTCAACGCTTTTATAATGTAATGGCAAAACAAGCAAAAACAAACAGCAAAACAATTCGAAAATGTCATAGGAATAGTCGTTCATTAATATCAGAGTATTCGGCACAATTTGCGAACGGCGGAAGAACTTGTAAAACTTTTCCCTGTTCGCTCATGGCCATTAAATTAGCAATATCGACTGATGTATTTTGCAAATAATTTGAAATTAAATTTATATATAAAAGTCTTAGGAAAGGTCAAGAGATTTTGTATTGATAGTTTTAATAGGTTCTCAGCTAGCCGACTATGGCCGATAGATTCCCTGCCCAGAACACATAAAAAAAACCATGAATATATTTTGGAAATACAAAAGTTACATTAGGTGACAATGAAGAACAAACGAAGCTGAAGAGGAATACTTCCAGCCAGGCACGAGAAGGTCGATACAGCTAAAAAGGCCTCTTGACTAATACAAAGATACCGGTCCGGTGAGAAAAAGCTATCAAATTTTAAAAATTGTTCGGGAACAAAAGTACCGACAGTCATCTATACTCTGCCGGTATTAGGTGAAGCAGATATGACGTGCCCTTCCGATACTACAGAAACGGAATTTGGCTAATATATGCGAGATAACTTACAGGCTTTGTGTTTCTCCGGAAACGCACTCTTAGTCATTCCTTGACTTATGAACGGAAGTTTATTCAGCGAGGCGTTTTTTAAATTGTTCTGAAATTATATGCATCTGTTAACGTTGGTTTTTGAAACAGGACTTTTGTCACAGAACAACAAAACAAAAGGGACCAAACTGCAATTTTGCTTGTTTATCAAACAAGAAAATAAATGGTTTACTTGTTTCTATGCTTGTAGTAAGAGTACTGTGAGTGCGAGTTATGTTTGTTTATACATATGAACAGGGCTGATACCTGCCAATCCTTGTAATCAACTGCTCTTATCTTAAATGCCGGATTGTGCTCCTCGGTAACAAAAAAGAATCTACTGTCTGGCTTACCAAGGGCTTCCTGACTGAAAAATTACGAAAAATCCTTGTGGTTTTCAAGTTGGCTGATCGGAAGTCAGCAATGGTTCCCTTTTCGGTTGAAAGCCAGTTTCTTGCGATAAACTCTATAAACTGACATGCTTTCTTTTATTTTTTCGGTCTATCACTTACGCAAGATTAAATTGGAGTTTTTAAAAATATTTTCTTGTTCTGCACAAAAGGCCCACCTAACATCTTTTTTACACATAGTCCAATCTCCAGTACTTTATTTTTTTTTCTTTTCGTCGGGAAACCTAAAAACAAGAAACCGTTTAATTTTAAACGAAGGTTGAAAAATATTAGAGGACTTAACAAACGTTCGATACAAAATCGAAACAAGAACTTAACAGAATAAATTAGTCAATATGCCCAATTTTCAGCATTTTCCACTGATGCCAAATGTTCTCGAAATATCAAATGTGTCAACAAGCCACAGGCAAGGAATAAATTCTATAATTAATGAGGCCCACAAAGTGCGCATTCATTGATCTTGGCCTGACACTGAAGACAAAATAGAAACGTATCGATGTTACGAAACAGACATTAGGATATTGAAATTGCTTCCGCTACAAGCTGTAACCCATGACGTCATCCACGAACGCCTACGAAGTCGACCTACTTTTCTTCCCTGAATTCAATATATACACGAGCTAGTGCAAAAAGGCAAAAGTTTGATGGGTTTATGAAAAAAAACGTTTTCAAGTTCTAAAGAACTGTTAATCACGAGAGTCCACAGGCAGTCCAGGCACAAAATCGGTGTGGACTAACAAATACAGTACTTCTACTTCTAGTGGTATGGAACCTCGAGCGAAGTAAAAGTTGAAAAAAACTTTACTAAACTTGGTCTGATGTTATATTTGGAAGTTTGTTGATCCTTTCTTGCTGGTTTTTAGGAATCTTAGCCCAGTTTTGGTGCCCTCTGGTTTCTTGACCGTTTACGGAATTATAGGTGAACCCAGGGGCACCAAAGGCAAAATCGCTTATAAACTTTATTATAAGATAGAGGGCAAAATTACTTCGAGCTGATTGGCTAACAGCGGGGACATTTTTTTAATTAAGGCAAAATTACTTAACGCTAATTGGTCACTTGTCACTTCTGAAAACTTCCGTAGATTTTCCGAAAATTTCAGAAAGTCTCAAAAACGACTTAGAAACAGTTTCCGAAGATTTTTGAAAATTTCCGAAGACTCCCGAACGTTTTCGAACACCTCCGAAGATTTTCCGAATTTTTTAAACAATCATAAAAATGCCTTAGAAACGATTTCAAACATCTCCCGAAGATTTCCGAATGTTTTCAGAGGTTGCAAAGATTTTATTTCATCTCCAGCAGTTTTCGAAGAACTTGGAATAAATTAGTTAAGTTTCATAACGCTTCCTCATGGGATCCCGAGGCGAACGAAGAATTTTGCCCTCGATCTCAAAAACATGTTATCGCCTGGTTCGTCGTAAAATTAAGGATTAATACCACTTTTGTTTTCATTTTTTTTCCAAATTGCCCGAGACGTTTTGCGACTCTGGCAATTTTGGAAAAAAATTGAAAACAAAAGTGAAATTAATCCTTAATTTGACTCGGCCCCATGCGGTTACCTATAAAAAGAACCCAAGCATAATTTGTCAATACGACCTGGCGGTGTTTGGCTGGTACGTTTTGATGAAGAAGAGCTTAATTGTGAAACTTAAAAAATGTTGTAATGCGCTTTAGTTCAGTAATATGTGAAAAAAACAACTCTTGCCCCGACTAAAGATCGAGCCTCACCCGAAAAATATTTCTGCCCCGCCCCATTAGCTATTTCGATAAAGCTTTTTTTTTACAATACAAAAGATAGTGTATAAAATATTACTCTGTGCATCATTTGTACTTGTGACTGGCAAAAAAACCAACAAAAACAAGCCCGCAGCCAGGAGAAATTATTATTAATTAAGCTAAGGCAGTATGAACTAGTTAGGCCGTGCGATCGCCAAGCTGCAGGCGAATTCTAAAGGGTCCGGAGAAATGCTCCCCCGGGAAATTCTTGATCATGAAATTTTAATCCTTAGAATCGCTTAAAAGCACAAAATTCTTAAAATCAGTACATGCACGTATTCAAGGTGTACAAAAAAGTTTTTTACACGAGTAACAACTCGTTATGACAGAAAAACGCCGTAAAGAAAATTCATAAGGAAAACTTACGAGCCTTGCAATGTTCCAACTGACACAGAATGCGTTGATTTAGCTTAGTGACTTCTCAATTTTGAACACGGGGAAAACTTCGCTTAGAAATATATGGTTAGTTGTCGAAAAAGACTCTCGAAGGTTGAAAAATGGCGGAAAAACGCATGGGCAAGGACGCAGCTTTGTTGTTAAACACCACTGCATATCAGTTCGCCTAACGTCAATAAAATGGCTGTAGCTAGCGCTACGTATACTGAGACATGAAGAACACAGACTGTAGCGAGCATCGGAAAAAAAATTACACATCTGGAGCACTAGAATATCTTTTACTGTTGACTGATAAAAATAAATGTCACGTTTGCTATCAAATACTGTTCAACCTGACCGGACTCTGTACATTTGTGTTGTGGAGGCTGCGACATGACAGTGTCGGTATATCAATATGTATGAGTTTAACTAAGAAGTTTACCCGCGCCCCGCGTCTCAAGCACAGGCAAAAAATCTTTATGCCCCACCTCGATAATACTCACAAAAAGTCAAAGCCCCGGCCGTGCCTCTCTACTCCGGCCTCGTACAAAAGTAAATTTTGCGTTTGCTATGCCCCTTACGGCACTACGGTTTATGAAAAAGCAGAGCTGAAAGTAATGAAATGTCATTAAAAGTTCGTAAACGCCTTTCTGAAGACTCTGAGATTAAATTTTCAAGATAAAGCATCTTCGCGCGGACTCGCGAACAAATGGACCGCTCGTAACAAAAAAAACGGCAGTTACTAAAGGGAGGTCGTTGCTCGGATATTAACGGTACTCAACAAAAAAGCGCCGCCGCCATTGTACGAAACCAGACGTACGCGGATTTAAGGGAGGGGCTGGTCAGCCACGGCCCCTCCTCCCTTTCAGTGGAATTAACTTTTATAATGTACAAATATAGTTTTTACAGTCACTTATTTAAAAAGGCTGTAGATTAATACGTTTTTGTTGATCTAAGAAATGAAAACACTGACCATGTATGATGTTAATTTCAATCGTAAATAACAAATGGGTCTGCACATAAAGCCGTTTTTGGTGCTTTTGAAAATTCCATGTAACCTAAACGTATAATTATTAAACTAAACATAATATGTGGCAGCTTTTTCGTGATAAGAAAAGGTAATCCCCACGTAAGCTTTCAGACATCACTGCTATTTTGTATCAGGGACCGTGGAGCTATAGGGCTGGATGTGCTTTAGCCTCACCAGTATATTTTGAAAAATCTGACGAAATTTTGTTTGGGCTGACAGAAATAAACGCAATCCCGGCAGTTTCGGAAGTTCGAAAATTCAAAGTTTTCCTACAAAGCTTTTGCTTTCTATCAGCGCTCGATTGTTCGTGGTAGACGCAAGCCTGGCTCCTTGAAAAATGACCTGCAGTCCCTGATTGCAGTGTGGGAGAGGGATGAGGGCTTGCCTTGAGATTTACGCCCCGCCCCCCTTCCCCCATTCTAGATCCGCGCCTGTGAAGCATCATAGTTGTAGTAAAAAAAAATGAGTTATGACTACATATATCAAAACTATCTTTCTAAATTTGTTCTTTATAAATACCCTAGATTTTATATGTTAAGAAATAAAACAAACTTTAAAAGTGTTACGAAATCTGTGTTTTTTTTTATAAAATGAATAAAAATCATGTTTGTAACATGTTTGAAAGTACGCATTAATTTTTCACACATTTCGCTGATTTTGGACAAAAACATTTGTAAAAGTATTATTGTTTCAAGAACTGTAAACATGACTTAGTTATATACAATAAAGTATGTGTAAGTACGTATCATGCATGTGAAATAGCAACTAGTGATGTGTCAGTGATGACGGAATGTAAGTTGTATACTATCAAAGTAATAATTATGATAGTATCTATGATATTTGCTGTTGGACAACTACAAGAGAAATGTCGTAAACAACACCAGGACCTCTATCTGATATTTGTGGATGTGACAAAGGCATTCGACTCTGTAAGCCGTGACGGCCTCTGGAGATCCTAAAAGGAACAAGTTGCCCCGACAAATTAGTGAACATACTGCGCTCTTTCCATGAGGGAATGCAGGCCCGCGTTATTGACGGAAATCAGGAGTTTGCGCCATTTGAAGTCAAGAACGGCGTCAAACAGGGTTGTGTTTTGGGATAATCATCGCCGCCATGATCAAGGACGCATTCAAGAACTGCAACTTGGGCGTTAGAGTAAGGCACCGGCACGATGGTGGGCTGTTTAACCCGCGCCGCCTGAAGGCTCGTATCAAAGTGAGCTACGTTTTAATCCGTGAGTTGCTGTATGCCGATGATTCGCTCTCGCCTGCCATTTTGAAGAGGACGCCCAGCAGCTGATGGACTGTTTCGCTCGATCGGCTGTTCGCTTCGGCCTAACTATCTCGATCAAAAAGACAGAGGTACTACTACAACCAAAGCTCGGGACCACTCCGACAGTACCAGTAGTGAAAATAGACCAGTGTAGACTGAAGGCAGTGGATGAGTTTCGTTACCTGAGGGGCACCATTTTCAGCAACTGCTCGATTGATGCTGATATTACCAGCCGGATTGCAAAAGCTTCAGCAACGTTTGGACGCCTCTAGCGCAGACTGTGGAACACCAGGGACGTGCATCTATCCACAAAGCTGGCAGTGTACAAGGCGGCGGTAATCCCAGTGCTGCTGTACAACAGCGAAACCTGGACGATGTACCGTAAGCAGATCAGGCAACTGGAAAGTTTTCACATGAGGTGCCTACGCCGCATTGCGGGGATCAGTTGACATAACACCGAAGTGCTAGAAAGGTGTTGAACTCGTGGTATTGAAGCCCTTGTTATGGAAGCGCGCCTGCGTTGGGCCGAGCACACGGCACGGATGGATGAGACGCGGATACCACGCATGTTACTCTTTGGTGAACTCGAGCAGGGCACTCGACTCGCGGTAGGCCCCTGAAACGATACAAAGACCAGCTCAAAGAGACGTCGAAAAGGTGCCAGATTCAGCCAGACAACTTCGAAAGTCTAGCTTCGGACAGAGCGACTTGTCATGCACTTTGCAGTAAAGTGGTGGATGAGTTCGAGCATTCCAGGGTGAAGAACTAAAGGAAAAACGGAGAAGACGGAAGGAGCGTATTGCTGCGCCTGGTAGTTTTCCGTGTGACCAGTGTCCTCGTGTTTGCAGCTCGGCCATTGGTCTGTGGTCTCATGTGAAGGTGCACGAGCGCGCCAAGGCTCAACGTTAACTGCGGGTCATGGATCCCTCGAAATCGACGGCCAACCGATTATTTATTATCTAGTAAGTATGTGGGCAAGGGCGGTATTAGCTGAAACGACCCAATTTAATGCCAATTTACACAACTACCGTATACTTTTTCATTCAAAAGATAAGCGAGGCTCCAAAGTTATCAATCACTTTTATTTCTTTTGAACATCTTTTGTGGTAATCCGACCAACAGATCTACTAACGCAAAAACTGCCAGCGGTTAAAACGTAAATACAAAGAGATTAAGCGGAATATCAAGTTTTGCATGCGTCTTGCTCCAATTCGTAATTATATTTTACTCCAACTGCTCGGTTGACGGCCACGCGCGATATCTGATATTTTAGAGCCCGACAAAACGCACGCCACACCGCGGCCTAGACATTCAAGGCCAGTGCTAGTAAATTCAGTTCTCATTCGCTCACTCACTTACCAAGAGAAACTAGCTTGACATGGGTGCTACGCGAATTAATCAATTGATTCTTCAGTACTGCGAGCCACTGGATCTAGCAGAATTGCACCAACACGACATTGTCAACGTTTCAAGCTCTCATCCAACGCCTCGGAAGTTCACGCCCTTTTCCTTCCGTGACATTCTGGGGCTCGACCAAACCAACTACAACAAATTTAAACAAACAGAAAACTGAAGAGGGCAGAGGTAAGAGAAACCTAGCTTAGACAAAGATGTGCGAGTTTTTAGGCTTTGTCTTCGTGTAGAGGACAGCGCAAAGGACACAGAAATTTAAACCAATCAAAAGAAAGATAAAGCTTACCCCAATCTTACAATAGCCAATCACAAACCTTGTTTAAAAAAATAAGGCTTTATCTTCGTGTAGAGGACAGCGTAAAGAACACTGAAATTTAAACCAATCAAGCGCAACATTTAACAAAAATGCCTCGTTCGCTACTTTTAGCTATTTTATAGTAATTATGTGGACTCAAAATATTTTAGGAAAGAAGTTTGAAAAAGTTTGAAAAATAGAACCATTGCCCGACTCAAAATATTGTGCCTGTAGCTTTTTACACTAGTAATATAGTTAGGTTTTGTAGCTTATATTTTACACCACAATGTTTATAATAGCTGTGACGGACAAGTCATCTAACGACTTGTCAGCCCTCTAGTGTAAGAACAGCTGGCGCGCTATTCAAACGACTTGTTCGTCTAGAATCATTTGTTACCAGTTCACTGCCCTGTCAGTAGACCTAACATACGTTAAACGTTGCTAGTTTTAAACTTTTTCTTTGCGACTCAAATTTCAACCTACTTTACAGTAGCGTTGTCAATTTGAATTTTAACACTAATTTCTTTGCTCACTATCTAGTTCCTAGCCCTTCTTTCATCTGGGCCAGCTCTGGCGAATCCTCCTCGGAAGTCCACGACAGTTCCAACAACTCCGCGAGCCAAACAAAATCTGAGCGAGGACAAGCGTATTCTTCATATCAGGTCCGTGAACTCGAACGAGTGTTTACCATCTCGTCGTATCCTGGGAGAAAAACCGTGGAACAACTAGCTGAACTGACGGGGCAGTCGCTCCAAACTAAGTCTGGGTGAGTTGAACTTCACACTACAGTTACCCACTTGGGGATATTGGAGTACTATCTTTTTTTTTTGTTTTAGCTTAGAATTATTTTTTCATTTGCACCACCCCTGGACAGCGAAACAAGGAATGCAAAATTTCCAAAAGAAATAAAACTGGTTATTATTGTTATTATTATTATTGTTATTATTATTATTATTATTATTATTATTATTATTATTATTATTACTATTATAATAATCTTAAGTTTATATTTCATAATATTATTATTATACTCAAAGGCTAACACTTATTTAAAAGATATTTCGGGTGTTACAGCCTAACAGCTAAAGCTCCCGCTCGTCATATAACATATTACCACCAGGACACCGTGCGTCGTTATTTTTCCCGCGTTTAGTTCTTCTCCAGCTGATCCTTGTGTTGCTATGGCGACCTTGACCAGAAAACAGAATTCTTTCCATCACTAAATTATTTTATACGTTTGATACAATATTTCAAATGATTCAACGACTTTTAAAAATGGCTTTGGCTTAACCAGTAATTTTCAATTAAATTATGAGTACTTGAAAGTGATTTGTAGCAGTTTACAAACAGCCAAGAGAATGTAGTAAATCAAGTATAAATAGTGCAACTCTTGGGTAAAGAATGAATTGAAACTATCTTTTGCAACTCAGGCTGTGGGTTTCTTGCTTACTCTAAGAACAACTTACTTTCTTAGATTTTTTTTCAACTGCAGTGAACATGTGCAAGTAAAAAAAAAGAAAGATTAGATCATTTTAGCGTTAACGTTTCTCTTATTCATTTATGTTGGCTCCGGATCCTTTTGAATTTAGCTTTCCTTAAAGTGTCTATGACATGAAAACTGATATTTTTCCAGCTATCTGAAACTTGAGGTAGTTCCGATAAATAGTTACGAAGTAACAGCTAGCTATTTTTTACAACAGTTTTTGTCCTAATGACGGGTAGGCTAAGACAGCTTCTACTTGGCAACTTTTTCGATTTTGAGCAATTTTTTAAACTTTAAGTAACTCTCTAAAAAGTGCTTTTTTCGAGCAATTTCTGTGCATATGACCTTTTTCAAAGGAACAGTTTTGCTAAAAAGTCTCTCTCTCTAAGAAAAGTTACAAGGTAACGAACCATGGGGCGCGCGCAGACAGCCTTTTCGCCTCAAACATTTCCACAGCCTGCTTCATGATCGGGAGGAAACGCTCAGTTGTTCTATCCTAGTGGTAGCAGGCCAGTGGAGTAGCCAGCTTGTAGGCCTGCAGACCCGGCCTTTCAAATTATTTAGACAGGAAAGGGAACAAATTTGTAAAAGCACCTGCTAAAATTGTTATCTTGCTACGAATGCTGCGTGGTTAATTAGTACTCGCCCCAAACCCCTGATGTTGATGTTACAAACGAGTGGAGGGAAGACTTAGCTAATAAATAACGTCCCAGTCCCCAGGCCGTGTCTATGTGATCAGTACGTTAACGGATCCAACGCTAAAAGCATTTTTTTTCCTTCCAGGGAAGACAGTTGCTAGCATTGGTACGGGAGGAACATCTTCGTTGGTTTTTATGATTTTAGTGCATTTCTGGCGAATTCAGAAATGCAATTTTCAAAAATTTCCCAGGAGTGCATGCCCCTGGACCCCCCTAGAAATGTTCGTGCCTTCAGCGTTCACTCGGCTAAATGGACCTGCAAAATTTTCAGATCCTGGCAACGCCACTGAAGGCGATACAGGGTACAAAATTTACCAGCATCTCAGAGTTACGTTCAGTGAAAAGAGAAATAGCCAAAGGTTAAGAGTAGGACTGGTGACTAAGTACTGGGAATAGTTTTGAAAAGTGCCTTTTAGATGAGTAAGGGGGGAGGGGATTGGCAAAAAAGGGGACGGAAAGCGGACAGGTTGCAGGAAATCAAAGGGCAGGAGGCAGGATGTTCAATCAGCAATATCAAAATATAGGAGAAGCGTCAGAATAGGCCCATGAGAGGGAGGCATGGAGTAAGGGCATTGTTTTGGAAATTGATTGGTCTGTTTGCTGCAAATCTTGAAAACAAACCTTGGACTGCTAAGTTTCGA